>JADBJO010017874.1:12500-27500 GCA_016801955.1 Conus betulinus | reverse complement strand
AACACTTTAGATTATCTTCGAACTTGTTCCAAGACTCAACATATTTCATCACGGATTCTTTACGTCACGGCGCATAGCGCAGGCCGTGACGTCATTTTCTTCGGAGGACTACCTGCTCTTATTGTTTACTTTTTGCTTTTGTGCCAGAAGCAGATTTAATATTCCACATATTATTCTTCATTTAAGCCGTGTATTATTATTCCGTTAACCAGCATCCTTCGGAAACCGTCAAATACTGTGTTTGTCCAAAGTCGTCAAGGAACTTTATTTTCTCATCGCATCTCCAAGATGTTATTATTCATATGCGATGACGAAACTAAAAGACAGTTACTGAAGTGGAACGAGTCAAGAGAGGACACATCGCCAACAGCAGAGAGCCGTTTTGAGAAGAGACATCCCTTCTTGCCCTGCCTTGCAAGCCTGGAACGAAGGAAATTCACTATATAGACACTCTCCATTGAGGTCTGATGTGCAGTTGACGACACCAAACTTCGCTAGATCCTGCCAACAGTACATAACAAGGCTTCGTCAGCCGGACTTACAGCGATCTAATCATCCATTGCCGTCAACGGTTTTCGTCCCTCTGTGACCTGCCTCTGTTTTAGGTGCCACCGGGGACCATCGCCCTACCAGCGCGTCCACCTGAGAGAGCTCCGGTCAGACTGGACAGACCCCAGCACCGCATCATTGCGGCACCGGCCTCTGGAACGACGACCTTGCAGTACTGACCGGGAGACGAGCTGGTGACACTGGCGTTGCGAGAGCCTCTGGCGCTCGTCGCATCTTCTATTCTTTGAGTGAGTGTGGTTACACTCCGATATTGTGTTATGCTATTAGATTAAAAATATGAAAGAGGTGATGATCCCTGATGAATAACTTATTGAGTTTATGTATAGTTTGATATGCGAGGATTCTCGCACTGTTATCAGGGTCCTTGCTCGTAATATGTTTAGTTAACACATTGGTTGAGTCTATACTTACTACAATCGTTTCAGGCGTGCTTTGCAAATAATATGTTAATTGAATTTTTCAGATGGGATGCTGTGCGCCTGAGGTTGATCGGGTGACATCGATCACTTAATGTTACATCCCATCTACATCTTTACTGTATCATTGTGCCCACAGTAGACATTGCAAACATGACACCGCACACTAGATTGTATTCATCGGTATTGTCATGTTTGTCTTAGATCATATCATACAATTTACGTAACTACAATAGATCTGCCGGGCACTTTATAACATCGATGAAGAAATACTCCAATATAAGGCTCTTGTGCAGTTTACGCATTGTGGGCCGATCGATCAGATCCACGCTACGCTGCTGTACTCCATGATGAGGACCCGGACCTGAAGAACGAGAGGAGCAAATAACTTCGCTAGTCGTGACGTGGATTGTCTACTATTCCCGGACATTAACATCACAGTGCCCGTCTCAGATAAGAAAAAAACACTTTTCTTCAAATTTCATTTATTTTATTCACTTATTTTCTTTTATTCAAACACAAAAAACCGATCATCCACCACATCCACACATATACATTCGTTAATTAATAATAAATTGTGAACTGTTTTATTTTGGACTCTGTCGTGAAGAGTGGGGACGATCGGTTGGACGTGAAGTTGTCGAGCGACAGGCGAACTGAACAGCCGTCACACCATTCGGCGTGACACTGTCTGTCTGTCTGCCTGTCTGTCTGTCTGTCTGTCTGTCTGTCTCTCTCTCTCTCTCTCTCTCTCTCTCTCTCTCTCTCTCTCTCTCTCTCTCTCTCTCTCTCTCTCTCTCTCTCCCACTTAACCAGTCTACTTTAGACATGACATCAAAATCATTGAAGTGCAAAACAATCCTGTTGGATCAGTAGCTCTATGTACAGACGTTTCTGCGTACAGACATTCTATGTACAGACGCTCTATGTACAGACGTTCTGCGTACAGACATTCTATGTACAGACGCTCTATGTACAGACGTTCTGCGTACAGACATTCTATATACAGACGCTCTATGTACAGACGTTCTGCGTACAGACATCCTATGTACAGACGCTCTAGACAGACGTTCTGCGCTCTATGTACAGACGTTACAGACTGCTGCGTACAGACATTCTATGTACAGACGCTCTATGTACAGACGTTCTGCGTACAGACATTCTATGTACAGACGCTCTATGTACAGACGTTCTGCGTACAGACATTCTATGTACAGACGCTCTATGTACAGACGTTCTGCGTATACAGACATTCTATGTACAGACGCTCTATGTACAGACGTTCTATATACAGACATTCTATGTACAGACGCTCTATGTACAGACGTTCTATATACAGACATTCTATGTACAGACGCTCTATGTACACACGCTCCATGTACAGAGGTTCTATGTGCAGACGTTCTATGTACAGACGCTCTATGTGCAGACGCTCTATGTACACACGCTCTATACACAGACGTTCTATGTACAGACGCACTATGTACAAACGCTCATTGTACATTCAATGTACAGACGTTCTATGTACAGACGCTCTATGTACAGACGCTTTATGTACAGACGTTCTATGTACAGACGGACTATGTACAAACGTTCTGTGTACAGAGGTTGTATGTACAGACGCTTTATGGACATACCTTCTATGTACAGACGTACTATGTACTGACGTTCTATGTACAGACGTTATGTACAGACACTCTATGTACAGACGCTCATTGTACACATGCTCTTTAAGCTTTGTACAGACACTCTACGTACAGACGTTCTATGTACAGATGTTCTATGTACACTCGCTCGTTGTACAGACGTTATGTATACATACGCTCTATGTGTAGACGGTCTCTGTACAGACGTTCTATGTACAGACGCTCTATGTACAGACGTTCTATGTACAAACGCTCTATGTTCAGACGCTCATTGTACATACGTTCATTGTACAGACGCCCATTGTACAGACGTTCATTGTACAGACGCTCATTGTACAGACGCTCTATGTACAGACGTTCATTGTACAGACGCACTATGTACAGACGCTCATTGTACACACGCTCTATGTACAGACGCTCATTGTACACACGCTCCATGAACAGACGCTCATTGTACACACGCTCCATGAACAGACGCTCATTGTACAGACGCTCATTGTACAGACGCTCCCTGTACAGACACTGTATGTACAGACGCTCATTGTACAGACGCTCATTTTACAGACACTCTATGTACAGGCGCTCATTGTACAGACGCTCATTGTACAGACGCTCATTGTACAGACACTCTATGTACAGACACTCTATGTACAGGCGCTCTACCATGTGCAGACGCTCATTGTGCAGACGCTCATTGTAAAGATACTCTATGTACAGACGCTTATTGTACAGACGCTCATTGTACAGACACTCTGTGTACCTATGTACAGACGCTCTATGTACAGATGCTCTATGTACAGATGCTCACTGTACACACGCTCTATGTACAGACGCTCATTGTACAGACGCTCATTGTACAGACGCTCCATGTACAGACGCTCCATGTACAGACGCTCATTGTACAGACGCTCCATGTACAGACGTTCTATGTACAGACGCTCCATGTACAGACGCTCATTGTACAGACGCTCTATGTACAGATGCTCATTGTACAGACGCTCTATGTACAGACGCTCAATGTACAGACGCTCATTGTATAGACGCTCATTGTACAGACCCAATTTTACAGACGCTCTATGTACAGACGCTAATTGTACACACGCTCTATGTACAGACGCTCATTGTACAGACGCTCATTGTACAGACGTTCATTGTACAGACGCACTATGTACAGACGCTCTATGCACAGACTCTCATTGTACAGACGCTCTATGTAAACAGACGTTCTATGTACAGACGCTCATTGTACAGACGCTCATTGTACAGACGACTCATTGTACAGACGCTCCATGTACAGACGCTCATTGTACAGACGCTCCATGTACAGACGCTCATGTACAGACGCTCCATGTACAGACGCTCATTGTACAGACGCTCATGTACAGACGCTCATTGTACAGACGCTCCATGTACAGACGCTCATTGACAGACGCTCCATGTACAGACGCTCCATGTACAGACATGTACAGACGCTCATTGTACAGACGCTCCATATGTACAGACGCTCATTGTACAGACGCTCCATGTACAGACGCTCATTGTACAGACGCTCCATGTACAGACGCTCATTGTACAGACGCTCCATGTACAGACGCGCTCATTGTACAGACGCTCTATGTACAGACGCTCATTGTACAGACGCTCTATGTACAGACGCTCATTGTACAGACGCTCCATGTACAGACGCTCATTGTACAGACGCTCTATGTACAGACGCTCATTGTACAGACGCTCCATGTACAGACGCTCTATGTACAGAGACGCTGATTGTACAGACGCTCCACGTACAGACGCTCATTGTACAGACGCTCCATGTGCAGAGACGCTCATTGTACAGACGCTCTATGTATAGACGCTCCATGTACAGACGCTCTATGTACAGACGCTCATTGTACAGACGCTCATTGTACAGACGTTCATTGTACAGACACTCTATGTACATACGCTGTATGTACAGACGCTCTATGTACAGACATTCTATGTGCAGAAGGAGAAAGGGAATGTTTTTACGTCCTTTTTCCCCTGCACTACAGGCAGAACAGCAATGTTCCCTGTTGTAAGTTAGTCTCCACACTCTGGGGGAAATACCATTCTTCCTGTGCCTACATCACCTACACAGTGANCCAAACCCTGTCCAATACCAAAGACTGGCTTCTGGAGACCAGCGGCTCACCGCTGTTACCAGGGGTCAGACTGTTTTTCCAAGCTTAATGCCTATATCAAAGCCTTAGCGTGTTAAAAGATGTGTTGGGAAAGCCGCACCAGACATGAAACAGGTCTCTGTAATAGAAATGCTTATGAATGAAAACAACTTTAGAATCAACAGATCATTACAGTGACCAACAAACATCTTAAAGACAAAATCCACAATCACAAATAAAAGCTGAACAAGAGCAGTCGGAATGTAGGATTGGCCAATAGAAGGTCACCACTTTGCACTCAACAATTCACATGACTGTCAGAGCTTTTGACTTCATTTGACACTCAGTATGGTATGGGCTCAAGTTGAAATACTGCAACAAATAAGCTGAGCCTAATCTCTCTCAACAGTGCAATATTTACAGTGTTGTTCGTATTTCCTAGACAACACAGAAGACGTCTGTATCTCTGGAGCAATATTTATGCTTGGACACACTATGAGAGGAAGCAGAGCTTCCAGTATCCAGCTATCAATGTACACTCAAAGTCAAACTAAAATGAATTGTCATTATCCTTTTCAATCATGATGTAGTATGAAGGAACTCTAGGAGCAGCTTGACAGCAGAAGGTCTTCAGAGAACCCCTCAGGCAAGTGTTTGGCCCTGAGCCCCCTTACACTCTGGGGGAGCTGGACCGCATCCAGGTCATGTCTCCCAGATGCCCTTCTACTGCCAACTTTTTTCTTTTAAACAAAATATCATATCTCAACCACCATGATTCACAAAGACTGCTCTCAGAACAATATTCTTGTACAAAAGGCCCAGACAATGAAGCAAAGTTAACATTCTCTCTAGAAATAAGCCCTTGACATAAACCAGCACGTCATTAACGAACAAGTGTTGTCAAGCCATACGAACATGCTCACATAATAACAGAACTGTTAAGCCATATTAATATCTCCTTCTTGGAAACCAGGTAAGATACACTCTTCTTCTTGAAAACCTGGTAAATCCAGGCTTACCAACAGGATCATAAAAAAATATTAGGCATTTAGATTTGGATAAATTTTTTTGCACAATCAAAAACATATGTATTTACCACTACAGCTTCACATCCAAAAAAGAACACAAAGCAAAAAAGTTGAAAATAAAGTTTGTATTGTCACACTACACCTGTAAATGAAAGTAAAACAGTCTAGAAGTCTATCCAGACGCTCACACCTCATGCAGACAGGTCAGTTCACGACCACGCCCCCCTCCCCCCCACCACGCCCCCTTGCTGACTTCAACCCTCTCTTTCACTCCTCCTCTTCCCCTACCTTTCCTGCTGCCCCATGTCATGCCACGAACAGGCCGTGCTCCCCTCTCGCGCTGACTAACACGTCGCTGGCCACACTCGCACACAGTGCAGAGTACACACTAGGCTAGCTCGTTCGACGTTGGTAACCAGTCAGCTGAACACACTCTTGAGATCGCACAGCACGACTCAATAACTGACGAATATGGTCGGCAATTCCATCACTATCATCATCTCACCTTCATGCTCGAGTGAGTTGCTGAATAAAAGATTTATCTTTGTCAAAATGATTAGCAGAGCCCGCTCAGCTGTGTAAGTACGTTGATTTTGGTCGCTACGCTCGTCGAAGGTTGCGCTGCCATCTTTGCAAGCGAGACAAAGCGCTGGCTGGTCATCCAGTCAGTGATGAGGAAAAATGGTCTTTCCCCTCACGTGTGGTCATTTGCATATCATTTAAATACTGCAGACATATAAGGCTTACTACGCACACTCTATTTCAGTCCTTTGAAAGGAATAGTAACGAATGAAAATTCAAGAAAAATGCATGACGTCAGTGGACGGCCCATAGGCACTGGAAGTACATTTTTACTACAGCATCAGCTGACGGCTTAAAGTCTTTTATTCTAGGTTTATAATTACCATGAATCAGAGAATTTATTACAGGTAACTGTTTATAAAAACTGTAAGCGGGGATAAACTAATACATTAATAACTTATTATCATATATTACACAAAAGACAATTTGTACTTAAATTTTCATTTCACACACATGGTTCTGGAGCAGAAGCAGACGCAGACGCAGCAACAGTCAGATGTGCTTGACAGCAATGCAAACAAGCCATCTTGACATTTAGACCACATTAAATCTCATAATACCCAGCCTGACTCAAGATTTGATCTATTTCATAGACCAGTAAACAGAGGAGCAACAGTCAATAAACTGTGAGCAATGACCATACCATATTTGTCACCTGCAGCGCGGCGGCTGTCACACTGAGAGCATTCCTCAGCACAGGTTCAAGACCAGGCCCTGCCAGGGGAAAGGGCAAGGCAGAGTTCATGCCTCCAAGCCCCCAGCCTCTTCCTCGCCCCCCACCCAGGTCAAAAGGGCTTTTCCCCTTCCTCGTCGTCCACTGCGCCCCTGATGGCTCGACCTGTAGCAAATGACAGACCTCTGAAAGTAACTGATTCTCTGAACTGCCGTGACCAGTCCATGATTTCAGAGACCTACACAGAGGTTCACAGCAAATACAACTTGCACCACCCTTAGGAGACTTAGTGCAAACATGCCTCTTAAACTGGAACTCAGTTTCCAAGAGGGCAAAACAATACAAACCAAATAACACTCCCCTTACACACACACACACACTTTAGAGCAAACCTGCCCACAAATGGGCTAAATATTAAAGCCACAAGTACAGCATCCCACACATACATGTACACATCTATACAAACATACACCATGAGGTTACAGTGAAAAGGCAGGAATCAACAAGTCGGTCTGAATATGTAATGAATTCATCAACACCTACAACGTCCACTCCATTCAGCTTTATCAAGTTTATATATAATTTGTATAATTTTAAATCATTATCAAACATGTTCCCTTATGTAAATGCAGAATCCTGAATGAATATAATATGCACACACACACAAACACACACACACACACACACACACACACACACACACACACACACACACACACACACACACACACTATGGATTGTAGATTAAAACACTCATTTGGCATACAGTCCTTAACAGTTATTTCTGACAGGCAGATTGAGCAGAGATACAGTGAAAATTACTGTCTGCTGGAGCAATACTTTTCTTTTTCATGTAAGTATGGATGTAACAAACATTCTCTCGTTTTGTTGTTGTTGTTGTTTTTTTTGGGGGGTGGGGGGTGGGGGGTGGGTTTCATCTTCCATGCCACTCTGTGGTATGACACCTTCGCCGTTCACTGTGGCTCCCCATCCTCAACCACAGTCTGACTTGTGGCACCACAGCCCCAGCACCAGCACTTCACTGGGAGCAATGTCAAGTCATCATGAGGCAACCCACCACAGGGAACAATGCACTGTCACTGCTGTCGAGTCATTTTGTGGTGTTCAGTGGTGCCTGTTCTAATCCAGCTTATGCAGGACACCACCTGTAAGACCCATACTAACATGTGTTAGTCGCAGAGCCAGCCTGAGGTCTCCCTCCAGAAGGTGCCACCACGTCTGTCCAACAACAGGCCCCATGATTCTGAATTCAGTGACCCCGACAGAACCTCACCAAATGAACAGACATAGTGAGGAAATCAAAATCGAGGTCACCATGACAGCAGGGCATGAAGGACCACATAATTTGTTATATGCTGATTGATGAGAACAAAGCAGATAAAGATGACGCTATGATTTCCATTCTGGTCTGAAACTGCATGAAAGGCTATACTGTATGCTTACTTTCATAATATATCCTGCCATCAAGCAGGCCCAAGAAATGCAGACACCTGCAGTGTTGGTCAGGAAATTTGAGCAACACTCTCAGTCAGAGATGCATGAATCAAGTCGATGAAACTCAACTGTGTGGTTCCTGTCCTCCCAGCTGAGCCCATAGCAAACACAACACTCAACTCTGGGCAGGAGCCTGTCACTGGCTACAAAATCCCACAATGGAAATCAAATCCATGACCTCCTGACAAGGTATTCACAACACTAATCACTTCATCACCATGGCTGGCTGTTACCTGGCATTTAGTTTTCATCTCTTGATTGGTATTTTTGATTCATTTTGCTTATCATTTTACTGAGTTTTAAAAAGGTCAAAACAGTTACTTCCACTTATTTTGCCAAGTCTAGGGACAACTATCAGATACAAGGTCACTTTTAAATACTGCATTATGAACTCATTTTTCTTCTGCAAAAAGAAGTAACACACATCAATGTTGTGGTCAGTTTCCAGCCTACTTCTCATCAGTTATGCATTTCAAGTTTCATTTTTGTCATTGCTGGTGGCAAGGTGGAGCAACAAAGGAGATGAGGGAGGCAACATTTCTTTCATTGTGAACACATGGATCGCTGGTCTTTTCAGTTTGTTACGTGCAGATGATTCCATTCACACACTGATTCAGGATGTTGTCGGGATTTTCAAAACTGAGGAATATTTGTGCCGGATTTATACTTAAATCTGGAAAGTACTGGATCACTAAAATCTGCCAAAACTTTTAAAAATCATAGCTGAAAACAAAATGATAAATTTTTTCAGTTATGAACATACATAACTGGATTGACAGATATTCTTAGGAATGCTTAAAAGTTTTAAAACTGCTTTTCTAATAATCATAACTGTAGCAATGATAACTAGCAGACGACATCGAGACCATTTACATGTATTGCGCATGTGCCATGACACATAAATGTATTACCCATAACTCCCGGCAACTGTGGTTCTTCCTAGTTACAAGTACACAACAACGTACAGCACGAAATGAAGTCTGTCATTTACTTAAGCTTGAATGCGTGAATCTGTTATTGTTGAACTCGCCACATACTACATGGTGGCAGCGAACGAGGATTAACTGTAAGTACATGAACATTTTACTAAACGGAGAGCAATGAGGAACTTCGTTTATTGACCAACGATTCGCCGGATTCTGGATGCTTCGTGCCGACAGCCTCTAACGGTTAACCAACCTTAACTCGAACTCGTGGCGGATGTTTTGTTGGAAACTGGCATGCGGACCAGTGTTGACTTATATGGGACAGTTTCCTGTGTAATCAGCATACTAATTAATTCATTCAAGGGAGCGGTATAATCTAACAGTAAAAGAAAACAAACAAGATTCCTGAAATCAAAAATGGACCATTCTATGCCACGCATGGACTGGATATCAGACAACCTGTCTGATGCGTTCAAAATATTTGAACAAAGAATTAATTATATTTGAAAGCAAAGAAAATCACTGACAAGGAGGAGATAGTAACTCACATACTCCTACAAGTGGGAGAAGAAGGCCTACGGCGATACAATGCCTGGACTTTAACCGATGGTGAGAAAAAAGACCCAGAGATTATCCTCCAGAAATTCAAAGAACAGCTTGAGCCAGCAGAAAATTTCCGTGTGAGTAGACTAAAACTCATGGGACTCAGACAAGCAAGCAGAGAATCCTTAGATGATTTTGTAAACAGAGCAAAGTTGCAAGCTAAGAAATGCGACTTTCGAGAAGGAGAAGAAGATGAGCGCATCCTTGAACTGATAACAGCAGGAACACCTGATGATGACTTCAGGAAAGCTATTCTCTCCAAGACAAAAACTTCAAATTGAAAGATGCACTCGTATTAGGGCAGAACGTATGAAGCCACAACAGCACATGTAAAACAGTTACATGACATGCAACAAAAAGAAATGGAGGTAGATGGAATACAAAACCCGTATGCTGCATGCAACAATTGTGGAGGTAGACACAAACCGAGAACATGCCCAGCATTTGGAACAAAATGTAATAAATGTGGGAAACTCAACCACTGGGCAAAAGCATGTAGATCAGGAATGAGAGAAGCCTACAAAAGACAACACAGAGGTGGACAACAAGAGAGAAGGTTGCAGCGAAAAGTTCATGATGTGGAGCACAATGATGAACTTGCAGAAGATTTTGGAAAATGCTATCATTCAATGACATACAAATATCCTGTGAAAGTCAAGAGATGAGGCTTTCGTCACACTCAATGTAAAGTTGTCATCTCGTCCTGGTGTCCATAATCTTGGCCTAAAAGTGGACACTGGCGCTCAAGGGAATACCCTTCCACTCAGGCTATTTAAGCAAATGTTTCCTGATCGCACCACAAAAGATGGAAAACCTGTAAGGGAAATCGCAAGAACAGCGAGCCAGGTGAGATTGACAGCCTATAACGGGACTAGCATACCGTGCTATGGTATTACTTCGATACCCTGTCAATTCAAAACATCTGCATGGGAACAAACAAACAAAATTCTACATTGTGAATGTTGCAGGCCCTGCAGTAATTGGCCTTCCATCGTGTGAAAGTCTGAAAGTGGTGACAATGAACTGCAATCAATGCTAAATGCATTGATCAGCACAGTATGAATGACAACCATCAAGATATCAACAATGTGAATGATCTCATACAACAATACCCAGGACAGTTTGACAAGATAGGAAAATTTCCTGGGGAAGTCAAACTTTTCACGGACCCTGATGTTCAGCCACATATTGATGCCCCTCGAAAAACTCCAATTGCACTCAAAGACGCCATCAAAGCAAAGCCAAGCTGGACCAAATGGAACAGGATGGTGTCATCAGAAAAGTGACAGAACCCACTGATTGGGTTCCAGCCTTGCATACTCCCATAAGAAAAGCGGAGAGATACGCATCTGTCTGGACCCAAGACATCTGAATAAAGCCCTCAAACGACCCCATCACAAAGTTCCTACAACAGAAGAACTGACTCACCTGTTCAGAGGAGCCAAAGTGTTCTCAAAACTTGATGCTAAATCAGGATACTGGGCTGTAAAACTGGACAAAGAATCACAGCTGCTAACAACATTCCAGTCACCTTTTGGAAGGTACTGTTTCCAAAGACTTCCCTTTGGACTATCGGTGTCTCAAGACATTTTTCAGCTAAAAATGGACCAGATCCTGGACCAAGTTGAAGGAGCTGTTGGCATAACGGATGACATTGTTGTTTATGCAACATCAGATGAAGAACATGAGAAAGTCATTCGAAACTTGATGGAGGTTGCAAAAAAGAGTGGTAATGTTCAACTCAGAAAAATGTGACATTAAAAACTGACTCTATCACATTCTTTGGCATGAAATATACAGCCAACGGTGTGCTTCCAGATCCAGATAAAGTCAATGACTTGAAAAACATGCAATCACCCACTTCAAAAAAGGAACTACAAGAGTTCTTAGGCTTCATTCAATCTCTCACCCTTCATCGAGAACCTCGCTGAGAAGTCTTCAATGTTACGCGCGCTTCTCAAAGAAGATGCAGCATTCTTATGGGAGACACATCATGAAGACTGTTTTCAGAAACTGAAACAAACAATATCTGAGAGTCGACATTACAGTATTTCGACACTCAAATGGAACCCATTCTTCAGGTTGATGCTAGCATCAAAGGACTTGGAGCAAGCGTCACACAAGGCGGACTACCAGTTGCCTATGCCTCGAAGTCGCTGTCTGACACGGAAACGCGATACGCATGCATAGAACGGAAAATGCTAGCAATCGTCTACGGTGTACAGAGATTTCATACGTACCTCTATGGTCGGAAATTCATGATATTGACTGATCACAAACCCCTTGTGATGATTTTCCAAAAAACCACTGACTCAGGCACCACCGCGGCTGCAACGGATGATGCTAAAACTGCAAGGATATCAGTTTGAGGTGAAATACAAACCCAGGCAAAGAAATGACATTAGCTGACACTCTATCAAGATTGCCAAATAAGAAAAACAGTGAAACAATAGATCTGGATGTGAGAGTAGATATTGTTGGATTTTCTCAAGAACGCATCAAAACTATCAGAGAAGAAACCAAAGCTGATCCTGCTCTCATTGCCCTAGCAGAGATGATTATCAGTGGATGGCCTGAAAACATCAAGGATGTTTCCTGAGAATATCCGGACCTATTGGGCGTTCAGGGATGAAATATCCATAGAAAATGGACTCATTTTGAAAGGATCTAGAATAATCATTCCAGTCAGTCAGAAGGAAGTTATTCTTGACCAACTGCACTATGCACATCAGGGTGTAGAAAAGACCACCCTGAGAGCCAAAGGGTCAGTATACTGGAACAACATCAATAAAGACATTGAGTCCCTCATCAAGAGATGTCCTATATGCCAGGAACATCAACCATCTCAGCAAAAAGAGGAAATGATTCCACATGAAATACCCCAACGACCTTGGGAAACTCTTGGAGCAGATCTCTTTCATTTTGAGGGATCAGAATACCTGTTAGTTGCTGACTACTACAGCAAATACTTCATAGTCCGCAAACTTGGACAGGACACTGGGAGTAGCGTGATAGTCAAGGCTATGAGGCAAATATTTGCTGAACATGGAATTCCATCAAAAGTCATGAGTGACAATGGACCTCAGTTTAGTGCTGAGGCATTTGCCCGTTTTGCAAAACAATGGAACTTTGTCCACGTCACCTTCACCCCCCGATACCCAAGATCCAACGGATTTATTGAGCGTCATGTCAAGACCGTGAAAGATACATTAGCCAAGTCTATTGAGGCCAACACTGACCCTGAACTCGCATTGCTTTGCCTCAGGACAACACCCATTTCTGCACATCTTCCAAGCTCCATTGAAATTATGACTGGCAGAAAAGCAAAAGCGAACCTTCCCACCAGTCTTGCCCACAAAACCACATTAGACCATGAAAGGATTCATGAAGAACTCCAGCGTCGACAAGAAAACCAAAAGAGATACTTTGACAAATCAGCCACTTACCTGCCTCCACTCATTCCCGGGCAGAAAATCCGTGTCCAGAACAACAAAGGAAAATGGAAAGAGGGAACTGTTGTCAGGAAATGCACAGAGCCAGGGTCTTTTGTGATTGAGAAACCCACAGGACAATTGACGAGGCGAAATCGACTCCACATACGTCAGATTCCTCAGAGTGTACCAATTCAAGAAAAAGAACCTCAGGAGGCTGAAAAAACAACCAGTCAAATACCCACTCCAATGAACCCACTACCACCACCCCCCCCACATTTAACAGTGACCCTGGTATAAGCCCACCATCACCAGTCACTCCACCACCAAACAACTACCCCAAATCACAAGAACCACATCAGGACAGGCATTCTGAAAAAACCATACACTACCAGAAGTGGTCGACTTGTGCGACCACCAAAAAAAAAACTGAGCTTATAGAAATTCCCAATGATACTTGGATCTGTCCTTATAATTTATTGACATTTTTTAATTTGCTTTAAGTGTGTGAAAAACAGTTCAGAGACTCGGGTGAAAGACCCCGCTCCTCTATGAATATAAAGTTACATTCAGAGACTCGGATGAAAGACCCCGCTCCTCTATGAATATAAAGTTACATTCAGAGACTCGGGTGAAAGACCCCGCTCCTCTATGAATATAAAGTTACATTCAGAGACTCGGGTGAAAGAAAGACTGCTCCTCTGTGAATATAAAGTTAAATTCAGAGACTCGGGTGAAAGACCCCGCTCCTCTATGAATATAAAGTTAAATTCAGAGACTCGGGTGAAAGACCCGCTCCTCTATGAATATAAAGTTAAATTCAGACACTCGGGTGAAAGACCCCGCTCCTCTGTGAATATATGATATGGTAATATGCACAAAATAATTTTTATCAATATAGACGTACATTCATAAAAGTAGTCCCAGGTCCGGTTTCTTTTTTTTTCTAAGAGGGGAGATGTAGCAATGATAACTAGCAGACGACATCGAGACTATTTACATGTATTGCGCATGTGCCATGACACATAAATGTATTACCCATAACTCCCCGCAACTGTGGTTCTTCCTAGTTACAAGTACACAACGTACAGCACGAAATGAAGTCTGTCATTTACTTAAGCTTGAATGCGTGAATCTGTTGTTGTTGAACTCGCCACATACTACAGGAGACAGAGAGAGAGAGAGAGGAGAGAAACAGAGAGACGGATGGAGAGAGACAGAGAGACGAATGGAGAGAGAGAGAGAGAGACGGATGGAGAGAGAGAGACAGACAGACAGAGAGACAGAGAGGACAGAGGGAGACAGACAGAGAGAGAGGGAGAGAAACAGAGAGACGGATGGAGAGAGACAGAGAGACGAGAGGAGAGAGAGACAGAGGGAGACAGACAGAGAGAGAGAGAGAGAGGAGAGACAGAGACATGGAGAGAGAGAGAGAGAGAGGAGAGAGAGAGAGACAGAGAGAGACAGAG
>JADBJO010017874.1:0-7500 GCA_016801955.1 Conus betulinus | reverse complement strand
TGAAATCAGGTCATTGTATCGCATGCACAAAAAGAGCGCTTGCGTGCACGCATGCACATGCATACAGAGAGAGAGAGAGAGAGAGAGAGGAGGGGGGGAAGGCAGTCCCCCAGTCAAATATCCAGTGTGCAACAAAAAAGATATTGTTATTGTTACTTGTGGCACAGCACTTACATCATAAAATACTATATACAGTGCACAGCACAGCACTTACAAACATGAAGTAACAATCAAGATTAGCCTATATCATTTCTGTTTCAAAACTAGGTAACTTTACGAAACGAATTAAGAAACAAACAATTACATGCAGTTCACTCATTTCAGATCCCGTTCCTCTGTGTGTGTGTGTGTGTGTGTGTGTGTGTGTGTGTGTGTGTGTGTGTGAATATGGGTGTGTGTGTTTTGTATGCGTGCATGCATACATGCGTGTGTGCGTACCAGCGAGCGTGCACACATGCGTGGGTGTGTTTATGTGTGCGCACGCGTATATTGGTGAATGCATACCTTTGTGCATGCGCTTGTGTATGTATGTGTGCGTGCGTGCGTGCGTGCGTGCATGTGTGTGTGTATGTGTGTTAAAAATTCGTCATTGATTGTTCCAAAGGGTTAATGCTCAACACGAACAAGAAGACGACCAATGAAACAAAAATCTTAATGAGTAGACTTTGTTATCATGTTATTCCTGAGAAGTTCAAAAATAAAACCAGTGAGAACAATTCGTCAAGTTCTGCTTCAGAGATTCTGCTGAGAAATCTGACAATATATCAAAAAAAAGATAATAACGTTCGTGAACAAGTTTCGTTTTACGCTAAACAAAACAGAACTCAGTACTCGAGAGGCCCTGTCAAGGTTGAAGAGCACTTTTTTTGGTGAGTGGAAATAATGAAATTAAGAATGAGAGGCCCTTCAAGGGTACTGAACACTTTTTTGTTGAGTAGAAATCATGACATCATGAATGAGAAGCCCCGGCAAGGGTGAAGAACACTTTTTTTTTTTTTTTTTTTTTTTTTGTGAGTAGAAATCATGACGTCAAAAATGAGAGGCTCTGTCAAGGGTGACAAGAGAAAAAAAAAAAGGAAGACGGAGGCAGTAAAGTAGTGTTCACGATGGGAAAACAGGTTGTGACAGTGCTGACCCTTCAACTAAACATAGACTGCGCCAGCTCACAATCTTTCACACGGACAGCCACGGTCCGAGACGAACCTGACACACCTTTTCGTCTGAATAAACCTGTCCCACTTCAGCTGAATAATCCTCCCATTTAAAGAGACAAGGTCAACACAGGAACCCGTAACATGGGCAGCTCCAGTTTAGAATCGTCCGCATGTGACAACTGAATGAACTTATACACCCTTCCACTTGAAATGGACTGCACCAACATGTGCAGACTCTGTCGTGCGTCTTCTGAAGAGCAAACTACACTTATTTCGCAAACCGTTTTGCAGGAAATGTACCCTGCCAACGTGGGAATAGTCTTAGTTTCAGATGGCAAAACCCTAAAGAGCTCGATGCCTACCCACTCTCGGCTCGATAGAAATGATTTTATTTCATTGTTGCTTTATTTCTGAAAAGAAGCCTGGATATGACATCTCTTTTGAGCTCTGCCAAGAGTGCTCACTGCACCACACTAGGACTGGACTGTGTTTAGGCCAAGACTGACATGATTACTTTGGTTCTGGAGAAAGCTGACAACTGATACCTTAGAATGAACAAAGGAATATTCTCTGTGTGTGTGTGTGTGTGTGTACAGACAGACAGACGGCCGGTCGGCCGGACGTAATAGTGACTTTTCAGATATGAACAGAACAATGTTGTTTTGCCTGTTTTGTCCGAGAAAGGTTTTCCTTTGTGAGGCACAGATGTGTGCTACTCTAATGGCTATGGCATTGCTTTTATGTGAGACAGTAACCATTCTAATCATGCTATTTCATGTTGCCTCAAAAGTGATGCTGCCTGTAGCTTTCAAAATTGAGACTGACATGCAAGGAGAGACTTGTTTAAAGAAATATTCAGAATCTTGTCTGATGTATATCTTAAGAAACTGGAAGAGTTTTTTTTTCGGATGTGCGTAAAGTTGTAGACTTCACTGGAGTGAAACGGCAGACAAAACTCGCAGAAGACGACGTCATGAAAAAAAGGGTCGCAGAAAAGAGCGTAGATTAAACAAAAAAAATGTTGATAAAATGTGAAATTGTTAGCAATCCAAGATACAATTCTATTGTGATTTACAATGTGACAGGGATCTCTATGTGCCGATGTATAGCGACCTGTTCAACTCAAACACAGCGATACAGCTGTACTTCGGTCTGAGAGAGAGAGAGAGAGAGAGAGAGAGAGGGGGGGAGTCTATGTTGTTATGAACTACGTTTTTCTTTTTTTCTGTTTTCTTTTTTGAATATCTAGTTTCTCATACATATTTTTGACTGACTAGAAGACACAGAGGCTTTATTTGAGAAAGGTGTGTTTTAAAAAAGGGGGGATCATGGCCGGTGGGTAGCCTTGGCGGTAACTCACACCCCCTCTCTTTCCAAAGTTGGCCTCATTTTCCGCCTCAGTCACTCCGTTTTGAAACTGAAAGAGAGGGGAGAAAAAATGATCAAGGCAGCAATACACATTGTCGCAAAGTGTTTTCTCATATTGTCTCTTTGTTCGTTAATGTTTTCTCATCTGAACATTGAACAGATTTAGAGTCAGTACCAGAGTATTACGATACTTGCAACATAGTGTGACGTTTTGTACAAAATTCCAAATTATTTTAACTCATTTTGACTTTAGCGCCCGCGAAAATATTTCATCTTGTGCACTGTGTTTCTTGTGCACGCGCACGATGCAGTGAAAGCTAACCCCTTTTCTCTGGAAAATGTCTTGGAATATTTCCTGTCTGAATCTTTTCCCGACACAATTGCTGTATGTTGTTTCAAATACTGGTATGGAGGGATGTTTGTTTTGCCCACATGGGTGTCTCACACCACGACTGAAGCAGCAAGTCAACTACCTATCAACCGGTCATTTAAAAGAGTCAGAAACATTCAATACTCAGCCACTAAGCCCACCACAGAACCCCCCATGTCTCTCTCCACTCGGCCAGACAACCTTGACCCACCCGCCGGTCACCTGATACATGACCCCTGAACCCTCAACCCCACCTCTTCGGTCAGGTGGAGTTCGTCTTCCGGGACGAGCTGTCCAAGTCCAACCAGGACCACTTCCCGGGGGTCTTCGGGCCGGAGAACTCGGATGGCATCAAGAACATCCGCGAGGACTACACCAACGCCGTGCAGCGGTACAGGGGGGGGGGGGGGGGGGGGGGGGGGGGCCCAAGAGCCGCCACTTCTACACCAAGGAGGGCTTCCTGAAGGTTCTGCGTTCAAGGACACTGCCGCCCGCCGTGCAGCTACTGGTCGACAGCGGGCGCTGCGTGGACAAGTTCTGCGTGGAGAGCAACAAGGGCGGCCCCTTCTGGCCCGTGGAGAGTGTGCCGCTCTTCCCCACGCCCAAGTTCAGGTGGGGGGGTACCGTGGATCGGGAACCCCCGTACGCCCAGCTGCTACGTGAGTAGTTCTTGTGGGGTTAGGGGTTCGAGTCTATGGTGCTGGTGGTTCTGAGGGTGTGTTTGTAGGTGGTGGTGGTGGTGGTGGTGGTGGTGGTGATGGCGATGTGGATGACAATGATAATACTACAGCTGCTGCTACAGGAGGTCCTGGCTAAGGTAGTCGTGGTTTGGTTGATGTTGATGGCTTTGGTGAGGTGTCGGGGTGTTCGTGCTGCTGGTGATAACAGTGGAGGTTATGGTGATAGATGGTGGTGATAACAGGGAGGTTATGGTGATAGATGGTGGTGATAACAGTGGAGGTTATGGTGATAACAGTGGAGGTTATGGTGATAGATGGGGGTGATAACAGTGGAGGTTATGGTGATAGATGGTGGTGATAACAGTGGAGGTTGGTGGTGATAACAGTGGAGGTTGTGGTGATAACAGTGGAGGTTATGGTGATAGATAGATGGTGGTATAACAGTGGAGGTTTATGGTGGTAACAGTGGTTATGGTGATAACAGTGGAGGTTATGGTGATAGATGGTGGTGGGTGATATGGGAATGAGGATGATGAGGATGAGGATGATGATGATGTGATGATGATGATGATGATGATGATGATGATGATGATGATGATGGTGATGATGATGATGATGGTGATGATGATGATGATGATGATGATGATGATGATGATGATGATGATGTCGAGGTGATGAAGATGATGATGATGATGATGATGGTGGGATGATGATGATGAGGATGATGATAGTGACAGTTGTGGTGATGATGGTGGTTATGATGATAGAGACGGTTTAAGTCGTGTGGAGGGGGATGATATATAGATACTCGTAATGGTGGTGGCTATGGCGACGATGTTGAAGATGACAATAGTCTTGTTGGTGATGCGGTAGAGCTGGCGATGATGAGGTGTTGTGGTGGTGTGATGATGGGGTTGTGTGTGTGTGTGGTGATGATGGGGTGTGTGATGTGTTGTGCTGGTGATGATGAGATGGGGTTGTGATGTGTGTGTGGTGGTGAGATGGGGTTGTGGTGTGTGTGCTGGTGATGATGGGGTTGTTGTGTTTGTGCTGGTGATGATGGGGTTGTGGTGTTTGTGTGTGGTGATGATGGGGTTGTGGTGTGTGTGTGGTGATGATGGGGTTGTTGTGTGTGTGCTGGTGATGATGGGGTTGTGTGTTTGTGTGGTGATGATGGGGTTGTGGTGTGTGTGCTGGTGATGATGGGGGGGTGTGTGTTTGTGCTGGTGATGATGGGGTTTTGGTGTTGTGCTGGTGATGATGGGGTTGTGGTGTGTGTGCTGGTGATGGGGGTGTGGTGTTTGTGTGTGTGCTGGTGATGGGTTGTGTGTGTGTGTGCTGGTGATGATGGGGTTGTGGGTGTTGTGCTGGTGATGATGGGGTTGTGGTGTGTTGTGCTGGTGATGATGGGGTTGTGGTGTTTGTGCTGGTGATGATGGGGGTGTGTGTGTGTGCTGATGATGGGGTGTGGTGTTGTGCTGCTGATGTGTGGGTGTGGTGGTGGATGGTTGTGTGCTGGTGTGTGATGATGGGGTTTTGTGGTGTTTGTGTTGGTGATGATGGGGTTGTGGTGTGTGTGTGCTGGTGATGATGGGTTTGTGGTGTGTGTGCTGGTGATGGTGGGTTGTTGTGTTTGTGCTGGTGATGATGGGGTTGTGGGTGGTGTGCTGGTGATGATGGGGTTGTGTGTGTGCTGGTGATGATGGGGTTGTGGTGTTTGTGGTGATGATGGGGTTGTGGTGTGTGTGCTGGTGATGATGGGGTTTGTGGTGTTTGTGCTGGTGATGATGGGGTTGTTGTGTTTGTGCTGGTGATGATGGGGTTGTTGTGTGTGTGCTGGTGATGATGGGGTGTGGTGTGTGTGCTGGTGATGATGGTGGTGTGTGTGTGGTGTGTGGTTGGTGATGATGGGGTTGTGTGTGTGTGCTGGTGATGATGGGGTTGTGGTGTGTGTGCTGGTGATGATGGGGTTGTGGTGTGTGTGTGGTGATGATGGGGTTGTTGTTTGTGTGGTGATGATGGGGTTGTGGTGTGTGTGCTGGTGGTGTGGTGATGATGGGGTTTTGGTGTTTGTGCTGGTGATGATGCGGTGGTGTGTGTGCTGGTGATGGGTGTGTGGTGTGTTGTGTGCTGGGGATGATGGGGTGATGTGGTGTGGTGTGTGGTGTGGTGATGATGGGGTTGGGTGTGTGTGTGGTGATGATGGGGTGTGGTGTTTGTGCTGGTGGTGATGGGGTTGTGGTGGTGTTTGTGTGCTGGTGATGATGGTGGTGTGGTGTTTGTGCTGGTGATGATGTTGTTGTGGTGTGGATGATGGGGCTTGTGCTGGTGATGATGGGGTTGTGGTGTTTGTGTGGTGATGATGGGGTTGTGGTGTTTGTGCTGGTGATGATGGGTTGTGGTGTTTGTGCTGGTGATGATGGGTTGTGTGTGTGTGTTGTGTTGTGTGATGTGATGGGGGTTGTGTGTGTGTGGTGATGATGGGGTTGTGGTGTTTGCTGGTGATGATGGGGTTGTGGTGTTTGTGTGGTGATGATGGGGTTGTGGTGTGTGTGCTGGTGATGATGGGGTTGTGGTGTGTGTGTGCTGGTGATGATGGGGTTGTGGTGTTTGTGCTGGTGATCGGTGTGTAGAATTTATTGTCCAAGGTGTCATCATAACAGTTTCGTCTACACGTTTCCCCTTTCCCCATGCCCCCTCCCTCCTACCCCCTTCCCCTTCACATTTTATGTAAATGTTATATCTCTTACCTTTGTTGTTTTTTTTTTTTCGTCCGGTAACTGGTCATTTTCTTTTTCTAGTTTCTTGCTAATGATAATCATGTTCATGATGTAGTTTTTTTTCTTTCGGCCGACTATTCCCCCATTTCTCCTCCTCCACCTCCATCCTTTCATCTTTCCTCGAGTTTTCTATTTTTCTTCTGATTGTTCACCTCTTTTTCCGTTATCATCTGTTGTGAGTTTTCTCTCTCGTGCCCCTGACTGCCTAGTTTGTGTTGCGAGAACAATTGTGATGTCAGGCAGCCAACATATAACACACATGATGTGGTGATAATGTCTTCGTTCATGTGATAGCAACAGCAATTGTGATGTCAGGCAGCAAACATACAACACACATGATGTGGTGATAATGTCTTCGTTCATGTGATAGCAACAGCAACGCTGGAAATGTCTCAGCTGTACTACTTTCTTGTTCTGTATGTGTCACATGTGTGTGTAACCATTGCGAGGTACGAGCGCGCGCATATACACGTACGAACGCATACTACCATGACACCTATGACCTCATGCTTGCATATACGCCCACATGCATGAATGTTCACACTGTTTTGTCTGTGTTTGTGTGTGTGTGTGTGTGTGTGTGTGTGTGTGTGTGTGTGTGTGTGTGTGTGTGTGTGTGTGTGTGTGTGTGTGTGTGTGTGCGCGCGCACGTTTCTTTTGTGTGTGTGTGTGTGTGTGTGTGTGTGTGTGTGTGTGTGTGTGTGTGTGTGTGTTTGCGAGTCCGTGCACTCGCATCTGTCTGTATATGTGCATTTGTGCATACGTGTGTATGTGTGTGTGTGCATATGTGTGTGTTCGTGTGTGTGTGTGTGTGTGTGTGTGGTGTGTGTGTGTGTGTGTGTGTGTGTGTGTGTGTGTGTGTGTGTGTGTGTGTGTGTGTGTGTGTGTGTGTGTGTGTGCTGGATGTGTATATGTGTACGTGTGTTCACATGCGTTTGTGTTTGTGTATGCGTGTGTGTATCTACATCAGTAGATTACAGGGGAGGTAAGGAATAACACTGCTAGAGTGTCAGTTGCACAAAGCGGGTTTCTGTCCTTTGCATAAACACTCGCGCACACGCAAGCGCGCGCGCGCGTGCACACACAAGCGCCTGCAAACACACATTTATGCACACATGAAAGTAGGCGTGCGCACTCACGAGCACACA
>JADBJO010017873.1:22500-30000 GCA_016801955.1 Conus betulinus | reverse complement strand
TATAAAACGTTTTTCACCATAGCTCCCCCCCCCCCCCCCTCCATTACATTACTTCGTTCAGAAGAGGTCTTTATTCATGGGTCATGGGAATATTTTAACACATGCTTACAAAAAGGTTTCCTTTCTAGCCTTTGTGTGTGTGTGTGTGTGTGTGTGTGTGTGTGTGTGTGTGTGTGTGTGTGTGTGTGTGTGTGCAGTTTTATTGATTCCACAGATTCAAAACTAAATGAATCAGTTTTTCAAAGTTCCTTGTCAGCTAGAATTCAGTTGTGAATGCAGCTGGTACGTTGGGGTCTGAAGGACAGTCACTAACGTTGGTTTATATTGTAAGTGTGTCATTCTTTGACGTTAAAGAATGGGCGCTATTTCTTGAGAAAGAAGTCAAAAAAAAGAGCTGCAACTGGTTGCGCCATGTATCTTTCTCATCTTCTCATATTGATGCTGCAGTTTAGCACTGACAAGCACATGTCAGTAGTAATCCATGGAAGGAGTTACACTTTCGTATCCAGGTCTATCATTTATACATACTGTAAAAATTTCACACTCTGCTAGTTGCCGACCGCTGTAACCCCCCCCCCCCCCCCCCCCCCCACCGCACACAGACACACTCCCCACACACCACCAGTTTGCTTACGCTGATAACACAGAATTCAATTCAATTCACCCTTTGGAACGAATGTAATGGCCAGAGCCTTTTAGCTTTACCTTCCCAGGTCCACATTTGTCCGGAGGTGTAGGGACAAGGGGCCTCGTCTTCATGCTCTGCACACTGAGATGTAAGATCACAGGGGAAGTGTTTAAACAGGTCAGGCCACACTGACACTGAGCAGTTCCAGGTGCCCAGTCCTGGCAGTCGTTGAGGTTTCAAGTCTTCTGCGTGGACAGAGAAATAGAGTGTAAACGGTCTGCACTCTGAACTACGAAAACCAGTGAATAGAACAAAGACATGTGGCGCTCTTCACTACCTGCATTGCCAGCGTCTTCAGGGAACTGGAACAAAGGGGGGTAACGAATTTGAAACGTTTTAAGAAATTTCTGCCTGGAGCTACACCGACCAAGCAATATCGTCATTGACCTGTAGCGTTTTCTTCTCTGCCAGCTGTTGACGCTCAGCATGATGATGTGATCAGCTGGTCTGGTCAGAGTGACACAGCTTTGGATAACTGTTGGACATGGGGTGGATCCATCCAGTCCTGGGGTCTGTATGTACCCTGCACAAAGCAACTTCCGTATCATCTAAAACTGGTCATGTCACGAACGCAAAAAAAAAAAACATTAGTTCAACAAGCAATGTTTTCCATCCCCACAGTATAAACATGGAAAGGGGTAACCACAGTGATTGGCAGTGTGTTTTGTTTTCAGTGGTATTGAACGATAGATTTCAAACGTTTGGGTCCGTGTAATGGACATGACTTAAATTGTCGAAATAGTTTATAGTCATACCTGCTACCTACAGCTATGGAAACTGGTCGCCAAACAAAACACTGTGAACATGTGAGTTGTGTCCACAATGGGCAGATTTCAAATGTGGTCCCAGATGGTTTGAAATTACTCGACACAGTTTTAGTTGAGTGATATGCATCCATATCTTTGAATACAGTTACTACCTATATGAACGCTTGATATACCTGGGCAAAGAAGAAGAAGAAGAAGAAGAGAGAGAGAGAGAGAGAGAGAGAGAGAGAGAGAGAGAGAGAGAGAGAGAGAGAGAGAGAGAGAGAGAACTGTTTTTGGAAAAAAAAAAAAAAAAACAGCAACAAGCAACCAGGCCACGCACAAAATATACAAATCCAAACACACCAGATTCATAAACTAAGTTGATGAACCTTGTCATTCTGTGTTTACAATAATGCTTTTAGATACATTTAGGCTCTCAATGGCATATAAACATTCAGGTCTGTCTGGCTAACTACGCATGTATGTGGCCATCAACTCTGAAAGATTGGATCCGAAAAGACACACACACACACACACACACACACACACACACACACACACACACACACTACATAACCTTACTGTGACAGACCGTTTTTTGTCCAGTCACAAATTTTTTACAACTGCGTTAGCCGGAACATGTTCACCAGCAAACCGGTGATTAGTTTACCTGACTGACAGCTACTCACCTGCGCACTGTATAAGCCAGGTGAGCTAAAATGGTCAGTCAGTCTCTACAGCAGTTCCAGCAATGCAACTTCCCAGTGCCTGAAGAGGAACTCCGCACTAGTTGCTGTGGCAGTCAGGTATTTCATTATTAGCGATTTGAAATCGCAAGCCAAAATCGTTCTCCCCCCTCCTATAGGCGACTGTTACCTTCTCAGCGCCTAGTAAACGTTTTTTAAAAAAAAAAAAGTATTTGTTGTCGTTTGGTATATCTTGTGACTTGATAGGGCGATAGGAGGAAATTGTTTTTAGGAAGTATGAATAGAAAGACGAAAAAAAATGTTGCTGACGAGAGATCGGCAAAGGAGATGGCTTAGCTAGTTCATGGTGTTATGATGGAAAACAGTTTTGTTTATTTTGCTAATGTATGAGAATGACACAATGATAGTAAGCTCTGGAAGTGAGTGATCGAAACTATCATGCATTATGGCTGGAACATTTATTCTGAATTTTGATGTGGGGGAGCTAAACGGAAACCCTTTTTGATATGTATTCATATGTTGATAAACAGGAAATCATGTCGATAAGTATTTAAACCATCTTTTGATATGAATACTGAATATCTATTGTTGATAAACAAGAGTGTGCGGAAATCATTCCTTGATATGTATTTAAGGGCTGTTACTGTTACTTATGAATAATGTTATGAATGGAAATCATTCTTTGAGATGTAATGATTCTGTAAAATGATGAAAACATTCTTATCTTGATGAAAGAGACAAAAGGAAATCATTTTTTTTATATTTATGCGATGATTATATTCTTGGTTTATCGTAAAAGGTCTATGTGGAAATCTTTTCCTCCAATGTGTAAAACATGATTTCGGAAAGGTCTATGTGGAAATTCTTTCCCCCCAATGTGTAGAACATGATTTCAAAAAAGAGAATGTTGTATTGTGATGCTGTATCGAAACTTTGTAGATTTCGCTATGGGTATTTCCCCCCAAGATCTGGTGAGATATAAAGTAACTCTTAGTTATGAATATGATTAATAACCATGATGAATAATAGCCATGTTAAAGTAGGCTAGATAATCAATGTAGTTATCGGTTCCACCAGATAAAGTCGTTGTCTTGGTGTGACCGGGAACTGGCTGCCACTGTGCCTGGGTCTGGGGCTTAGCCAGAGTCTACCTCTGTCTTCACCCTGCTGGGGGTGTGGAGAGGTCGACGTGGGAGTCGACTTTGACCCAACCTGCCACTGCGCCCGGGTCTGGAGCATAGCTGAGATCTGCTCCTGTCTCCACCCTGCTGGGGTGTGGAGAGCTTGACGTGGGAGTCGACAGTGACCCGACGTGCCAGCTGTGCCAGAGCTGCCACTGCTGCTGCCGAGCCAGAGCCGCCGCTGTTGAGGTATTTGAACCAGCGACCTGTTGTGCCAGTCGTATCAGAGCCGTCACTTCTGCTGTACCGGGGACATCGATTTTGTGGTGTTAGAACCAACATCCTATTTGTATTTGAGCCACAGCTCTTGTTGTGTCAGAGCCTCGCTCCTGTTGTGGACAGAGCCGTCACTCCTGTTGGAGACAGCCGTCGCTTCGGTTCTGTGTGGACTTTGTGAGCTGCTCCTCCTGACTACGTGAGCCCCAGGAGAGACCTTCCTCCACAGCGTTCTTTGCGAGACTTGTGACGTCTGAGAACTGTCGTGTTGGGCCGGACGTGGCCAAGAGAAAGTAACATGTATATGCCTCATGTGTTGTATACTTAGAGTTACGGCGTACATTAGTATTCTGCCTTATTAATATTGTTGGATTTATTGATGTATCTTTGTACATTTGTGTGTTGATGGCTCGGGCAGCATAAAAAAGAAAATTTTGCATTGAGACTTGTTGTCTGGCTGTCCATATTTCGAATGGTGTGGGTGTGTGTGAATAATCAAAAAAGTACACGCATCCAAATTTCTGAGAGTCAGACAAACGGACATATGCACCAACCCCATCAGTAATATCTTGTGACCCCGACGTGATATCGAAGACATGTTATGGATGGTTGGTGCGTGTGTCTGTTTATCTGGCTCTCAGAAATTCTGTGCCCAAGCTAGACATAAGACAATCGTGGTGTGTGCCCCGTAAACACTCTCTTCGCATATTGCCATTTACATACAGCACGACTGGGTTGTGTTTAGAAAGAAACGTGTAGAAAAAAAACGCTTCATGAATCACAAAATACCACAAATTGCGAAGAAAAGAAAATCAGCGAGCTTCCTGCTGCCATTTCAATGTTCAATGTGGCTGAGACTGTATTCCATAAAAATCAACCACCAGAAAAAACGATACTAGACATGAACAAATCAACTTTAGTCAAGGCTGTAAGAGCCAGTAATACATTTATTAAAAAAAGTGATGATGGCATGAACTTGATGGAAATCTTGAACATAAGAATGTCTCTATTGTATGACAATTAAAAATAGCAAAAGGTCTAACGCAACGTAGTCATAAACCACTAGTTTTGATTTATTAAGAAGAGTTGGTATTTCCTACGTTTTTTTCCCACTAACTGAATCTCATACATTTCAGAAGCAATCCATATATATTTAGTGAATAGAAGCTTTTTTTAAAATTACAATTCTAGAAAAATCTTTGGTCTTGGATAGCTGATAAATGTAGACACAGACTTTTTAAAAAAGTTTGTTCATACCATCGAACCAGGACTTAGAATTCTCGATGACATCACCATTATTTCATGGCTTTTAGTCTGTTCAATGATGATATGTCATTCATGTGAAGAGAAGGGACACTACTGCAAAGATTTTAACTTTTTGTGTGGCCATGTGTATGAATTAAGTCTATAGTGCAGCAAGGTAATGTGAATTCACTCTCATGGGTAGACAATTCATTGATACTCTTGTGTGGAGAGATCTCTTCATAATTAGAATCTCTGTATACATGTTGTAAAAAAATAAGCAAATCATCCATGCAGACTGAAAGCAATAGAGATCTTTATGTGAACTGGGGTATAATGTATTTGTTGGGCAAATCCGAAATATAGATCAAACAAAGTGACAGCATTATTTGATACATGTTATTAGTCATACACCTTGGGTTTTCAAAGAAACAGTGTGTTATATACAAAGTCAGAAGCCCTGAGAAGTCTACGATGAGGACTGGAGTTGTTTATTACTGTTAATATTTGGTATCCATTCATCACCTGGAGCAGTCGGAGCAATATGACAAGAATAGTTCGCTCTAGGACCTAACTGACATGGATGACATATACTGAAGTGACCAAAACATTAAAATCTTCTCTTTAAATTTGACTTGTTACGAATGTGAAGAACACACACACACACACACACACACACACACACACACACACACACACACACACACACAAATATTTCCCACATGAAACCAAACCCAAATTAATACAATTTTAGTCTTAGATTAGAGGTCCAGTTTTTTTCTTTCCCCTATTATGTAACTCTAGGCTGTAGACTTTGTAAGGCAATCTATGTTGTTCCATTTGTGTTATTCTTAGCCCGTAACGAATACACTTTACTACTGAAGTTTAGTGTATAGGGTATCTATTGGTCTCTCACTACACCAGATCGTTCGGAGTTTTCAAGAAAACACCAATAAATTTCTTTATAGCATACCAGCGAATTTTCTCAAGATGCATAGCAGCAGAATCAAAACCCCATATTTCAGCACCGTATTGTAGCATCGGTTGAACTTGAGCATCAACTGTTTTTAAAGATGAAATCAAAGATCCATATTTAACATTGTTAATTTCTTCAGTATACACAATAACGCATAATTAGCTCTACGTGAACGATCTTTATAAACGAAGGTAAAGCTTAAGCGTGTAGAAAAAATACATGCCAAGGTATTTGTAAGCATTCACAATGGGCACATCAGTTCCATTATATATCCACCTTTCTCTGGCTGCAAGATATCTACCCTTCCTGAACACAACAATGTTATTTTCATTCGTGTTTATATTTACTCGAACTGAAGCAGATGCTCTTTCTAAACTGTTCAGCTGGGTTTGTATACCAACTATCGTTTCAGACATCAGTGCAACATCCGTCAGCTAAAAAAAAGCATGAAAATCTTTTTTTTTTTTTTTAATCACCTGTGAATTTTGCACCGTATCGTCCAGAATTAGTCATTTCCTTCGTATCATTCATTAATGAACAAAGAAAACAAAATGGGACCATAAACATCCCCCCTGCTTAACTCCAGTTTGTACAAGTTAAATAATTAGTCATATAATACTCCTCCTGTTCGCAGAATCAAAGACTTCCCCATAATCAAAAAGCAACATATAATTTACGATTCAAACAAAATTGTTCTGCACAAATGCCATTAAAGGGAACATGTGATCTACGATAGAGTAATGTCGTTTAAATCCAGCTTGGCATTCACCTGTAGGTTCGTTTCCTCTACCCACTCCTGCAGTCTTCCTTGATAACAGTATGTGTACCATTTACTACAAATATAACACAGAGAAATTCCTCTATGATTATTTGGAACATCAATATTATTCTTTGTATATAAAGAGAGAACTACTGATTTTGTCCATAGATCAGGAAAGCCACCCATGTCACATAGAGTATTGAAATACGTTGTAACAAAATCCAACATCAAATTAGACTTGCATGCATTTTTCATCATTTCACCAATTATACTATCAAGGCCACTAGCTTTATGACTTTTCAGATTTTTCAAGGCCGTCATAATTTTATCCCTTGAAATTGGACGATTGAAATAATCGTCACTGGAATTAATATCATCACTGGTATTATTGTGATCATTTCCACCACCACTGCCTTCCTCATCTGTAACATCACCTGTGTCTACGTCATTTTCAAGCAGTTTCTGAAAATGTTGAAACCTGTCTTCCAAACCAATGTTAATAGACGGTTGTTTTCATTTATTGTTAATTCTATGCATTGAATTCCGAAACTCTCTCTAGTCATTCACAGAAGAAACCAACAGTTGTACTAAATGACTGTTCAACTGTTTACGTTTGTGCTTCAAAAGAGTTTTTGTAGTCATGCCTGGCTGCACATTAAGAAACATGATCAGGTGGAAATAATGTGCGACGAAATTTATTTAAAAGGTTACGAGTCTTTCGTTTACCATTACGACATTCTACGCCATACCAGTCATCACAGATTTGTTGTGCATTTACATCAAACTGTTTTGTTTGTTTGTTTGTTTGTTGTTGTTGTTTTTTTTTTAATACATTCAGCTGCATCTTTTAGGCAATGGTTAAATATATTCAAAGATTCGTTAATATCAACATCAGTTTTTCTAATTGCCATTTCTATTCTCTGCTGAAATTCAGGAGAGCACACTGCATCACCGAAAGTACTGGCATAAGTCTTATTTCAA
>JADBJO010017873.1:0-17500 GCA_016801955.1 Conus betulinus | reverse complement strand
CTTGAAGATCTCAGGGGGAATGCCATCAGTGCCCGGTGCCTTTCCGATTTCGAGGTGCTTAATCGCCTTCTGGGTTTCCACCTTAGTCGGTGGGTCGTCAAGCGATGACAAAACTGGACGTTGGGACATGCCCCCAGATCGCTTGCTGGTCGATCTGAGATGGTCTATTCAGAAGCTGGCTGAAGTGGTCACACCACCGCTGTACAATATCACCCTTCTAAGTAAGCACAGTGCCATCAACTGTCCATACAGGCGCCATTGCGTTGGAGGAGGGCCCATACACAGACTTCAGGCCTGCAAAGAACTTCTTGGAGTTGTGCACATCAGCGTACTGTTGTAACTCTGCAGCCTTCTCTTTCCATCATTTGTCCTCATCTGTCTCAGCTCATCCTGGACCTTACCTCTGATATACTTGAAACGATCATGCTTGGCTGATGATCCCTTGTCGTTGAGCCAGCTTGTGTGGGCTTCGTGCTTCTGCTGTAGCAGTCTGCAGATCTCCGTGTTGTTGCTGTCAAGCCAGTCTGGTGTTTCCTCTTTGGGTGCCCAAGAGACAGCCTGGCAGAGTCATAGAATGCGTTTCTGAAGTTTACCCAAGCCATTTCTAAGTCCGCTTCATCCAGTGAACTATTGGGCTAGTTCGCAGGGTTGGTCACAAAGGTTTCCCTTGTCATTGGATCATTCAGTTTCTGGATATCCAGCTTCTTCTTGATGTCAGCTTTCCGGCGTCTGTGGGTGCTACCGGTGGAGAAAGAAAGCTTGCACCTCAGCAGCAGGTGGACAGTCAGCAGTCCGCTCCCCTCGTTGCTCTTGTGGTGTGGACATCCTGGATGTCACTGCGCCTAGTGATCACATAGTCGATCAAGTGCCAGTGTCTGGAACGAGGGTACATCCAGGTGGCCTTTTGGGTGTCTGGCAGCTGGAACAGTGTGTTGATGATGGTCAAACCAAACTCAGCGCAGGGTGTAAGAAGAGCCGGTCATTTGAGTTTTCCTGTCCCACTCCATGCGGTCCGATGACATCCGGCCAAGACTGGGAGTGCCTGCCCACACAATCGTTGAAGTTCCCAAGAATAAAAGCTTGTCATCCTTTGGGATACTGCGCAGCAAGCTTGAAAGGCTCTGGTAGAACAGTTCCTTCTGTTCCTGGGTGTAGGTCATGTGGGGGTATACACACTGATGAGTGTCAGGTGCTGCTTTCCTTGGAGTGGAGAGGCAGTCTCATAGTCACCGGACAATCATCAGTTCCCTTTGAGAGAGACTCTAGGTTGCTGACCAGCGAGGTACGGATGGCAAGCCCACTCCTGCTTCCCTGTTATCCTGCAGGGGCCTTCCTGTGCAGAAGATGTATCCAGCTCCTTCTTCTGTGATTTCTCCAGTGGCTGCCAGGCACATCTCGCTACGTCCAGAAATATCAACTTTGTAACGTTTTAGATGTTGGCCCACGAGCGCTGTTTGACGCTGTGGTCTGTCGCTCCTCCTGTTGTCCATTTGATTCTGGATGTCCCAGGCTCCATCACATAAAGTGCACTTGTTCTTTGTGGTAGATCTTTTTGAATGAGTTCTGTTGCCAAGAGGGAGCAGAGCATAACATCTTGATCACGACTGGACTGCAGGAACTGTCAGAGTGATGATGTCGTTTTCACCACCAAGCCGTCTCAGGGGCTCCACCCCGGATTTTTCGTTAGGGGTTTACTCCGTAGCCTTTGCCTTTCCCAAGGCAGCCTGCAAGGCAGCAGGACCCATTTACCCATGGGTGGGAGACTCATGGAGGGTGGGGTCGCCTATCTACCCATGCAAGTCTAAGGACCTGCCCACTGCCCACATTCATACATTTATTTTATTTATTTATTATTTATTTATTTATTTATTTATTTATTTATTCATATACATGCATACACACACACACACACACACACACACACACACACACACACAGAGAGAGAGAGAGAGAGAGAGAGAGAGAGAGAGAGAGAGAGAGAGAGAGAGAGAGAGAGAGAGAACTGCAATGAAACGTACTTGAATATTTTTTTTAATACAGTCATAAATGGGACCAAATACTTATCACTGTCGTGTACACGTCAGACCAAGTAGACAACACTATATAAACACATTTGGAAAGCTGCGTGGACGGCGTAAAGCAAACAAAGAATCGATGAATTAGACGCTTGCCATGTCAGTCTTTGGTAACAACGGTATCAAAGTAGGACACACAGCCAGTAATGAAAAGAAAAGTCCTAGAGAAAAACCTTTGCCATCAAAGATATGTTAAACCCCGATGAAACATGATTATAATGCATTAATTTCAAAGCATAACAGCGAACGGTAATATACAAATAGAAGACGCACTGAATTTTTAAAGTGGCTTGACTTGGTCTTGTATGTAATAGTTCTTAAACGAATGACGTCAGCTTTCAAGAAAACAAAGGCGTATCTCGAAATATTTATACTGGACCTATCACCCAAATGCAGCCATGAAAACTCAACACACACACACACACACACACACACACACACACACACACACACACACACACACACACACACAAAACAAAAAATAAACACACACACACACACACACACACACACACACACACACACACACACACACACAAACCTAGTATGGAATAAGATATTTAGAAGAATTGACGAAATACGGTCAATTAGGATAAAAATGAAGCAAATTTGGAAAGAGAGGGGGTTAGTTATCACCAAGGACACAGACAAACAGAGTACAGGACTAGACACTCTAGTCATGTACTCTGTTTGTCTGTGTCCTTTGCGGTAACTAACCCCCTCTCTTTACAAATGTTGCTTCATTTTCCGCCCTCAGTCACCCCGTTTTGAAACTTAGGATAAACACAGTTTCAGGTTCGAGTGTTTCATAGTATATTTTCATTGCAGGTAATTCTTGAAAACATGGGTGTTAAAACGACTCTAAAAGTGCGTTTTGCAAACAAGTAGAATACATTATCTACCATATATGCTTTGAAATTGCATGCATCGGAACTCATTCTGGCAACTGGTTGTTGATACAATAAATAATGGTGAAAAAAACACAGTATTGACTTTGCTCTCAGTGCACCATTTGTTTGTTTCTTTTTTGTACATGAAAATATGGGTAGTTCTTACAGTCCTCTATTACATTGCCGCTTCCAAAGTTCTGTATATTTAAATTCAAAATGAATCAAACATATCTTATGCCACTCCAACTTTAAAGCTAGTTTGAAGTTTCAGTACAGTATCAGAAATACATTTCAATGTAGATTTTATCGTCTTATATATCCATGACAGAAATATTCCACTTCGGAACTTTTATCGAACCACCGACAAATCCACAGATAGCTTCCCTATTCTTACAATAGGTAGGGCCAGCAATTATCAGCGACTGTTGGTCCTGTAACTTAGTACTGCTTTCAATATGTGGACAATGAATCCAACAGGAAAAACTCGTACTGAAGAGGGATGGTCTGGATTATGAGTTCCACTCCCGTATGTCATACTGCATGGAAAAAAAAAAATTTTAAGATCTTACCAGACATTTTGCAGATATCAATGACAATATCATCTGTCAGCCTACACCAAGAAGAAAAAACAAAGGTGTGTTACAGAAAATAACCTCAGAGTATCTGTGAAAGGAACATCTTCACATTTGCAGTCTCGAATGTAAAAACACATAGGTGATTTCTAATACGGAAACTGGACTGCAAGGTGGATAGATTCTCCTGGAACATTCACGGCCTCTGCAAAGTTAACTGGAAGAACAATGGTATTGTATGAATAAAAAGAATGGCATAATCTGCTCTATAGTGGAAAAGACGACAAATATGTGCCTGGAGGGGGCTTCTAGTGTTGAGACAGATATACTGGTTGTGTATATTGAAAGGAAAAAGAATCTTGCCTCTGAATTTTAGGCCAGGACTGTGGCGTCCCAACGACTGATCTTCGAGCGAGAGGATCCATTTTTTTTCGAATTGAGAAGTTTGTTTCGACCAGCTGGAAGTTTATCTTTGACTGTAAAGATTTCCTGACCCAAGATGTTCAAAGGTAAACCCCAGATGAGAGTTTTACCTTTGCGATTCTTGTCAATTTGAAGAGCGTTGACTCATAAACTTTTTTTTCGTTTCCTTTGAAAGCCTTTGCTGTGAAAATCTGTCATGTTCCATTAGTAAGTTCTAATTTGAGTAGTGCATTTAAGAGCTGCCCTATGCGTTGGGAGGGATCTCCAAATAGTTGCTGTGAAGTTTCTTTGGAAGCAGTTCCGTTCGTTGCCCCCTTTGAATCTTACGTCACAGTAACATCATCCAGGGTATTTAGCATCCCGAGTCCCTTGGATAGCTAGCTTTATCCAGGATTTGATTTAAAAGTTTTATTTGCATGGGTGTAGAGTTTTCGCTGCCAATTTGAGGAGCGTTTTGTCGCCTGTTGAGATGGCGATTGATCGTGGGATTTCTGTCTGTATGTTCTCTCTCCCTGGTCACCAGTTTGCCTTATCTCATGTAGCCAGCCAACCAGACAGACAGTCCATGACACCATTTTAATGGCAAGACAACAGTGGAACCAACTGTGTGCATAATATTATCGAGTCAGTCCCATCAATATTCATGAATAAAATGAGTGATACCTTATGTTGCCAAGCAGTGTCCAGTGGACACTGGTGTACCTCTAAGATAACCACTTCCACGCAGACGCAGCTCAGACAGAGGAATGGATACGACAGAACAGAGTCCCTGCGTGTGTCTGGTCCCCACAGCTCATATTTAACTTTCTAAAACGCTGGAAAGTCTCCAAAAATTACATGAAGGCGAGCTTTCGCCACATCATTGCCGATGAAGAACTCCACGGCGCATTTTCATTTGCTGGAATCGGTTGTCTGTCATATTTATCTTCACTCCTGTCTCCCCCCCCCACCCCCCCACCCCCCCGAGATATTATCAGCATGCACCAAGATGAAGGGGTACATTACCAAGTATCAGCTCCTTGGTACCAAAGTGAGGGTGAGTTGTAATGCAGGTGCCTGTCAGCATTAGGAACAGGATGTGTCAAATCAAGGAAGACATTTGTCTCCATGGTGTGGTGGTTTAGAAAGGATTCGATGGCACAAACAAAATAAAAAGTAACAAGAATAAGATGTAATGCACATGCTTTGGTTGTGTTTCTAATACATCCATGCAATGGATATCGATTTGATGATTCTGTTTATTTATTCATTCATGTATTTATTACTGATCGTATTCGTGTAAGTATCTATTTACTTATTCATTTATTCATCCATTCACTTAACTGTTTCAGCTGGCAGTATCTGTGCAAATAGATGCTCTCTCTCTCTCTCTCTCTCTCTCTCTCTCTCTCTCTCTTCTCTCTCTCTCTCTCTCTCTCTGTGTATATATGTATATATATATATGTGTGTATATATATATATATATATATATATATATATATATATATATATATATATGTGTGTGTGTGTGTGTGTGTGTGTGTGTGTGTGTGTGTGTGTGTGTGTGTGTGTACGTGTGAAATTATCACTGGCTTTTGGCAATGATTAGTCTGGAATTCTAAAATAACCACAGTTTTCCCATCCCTGTCCTGTATTTTTTTTTCAAATACGCACAAACCTCGACCACGTTCATACCAAAGTCGTCAACACACAAAGGAGTATAAGTATTGTTTGATTAAAAACGCTCAGGAATGTTGTTAAAGGAAAAGATGAAGGGAACAAAAAGAAGGAAAGAGATCGCGAGTTTCAAATTCTCACTCTCTTGCCTGAAGAAGGGATGTCAATTATCAATTAGCAAAAGAATGACTAATAGTGTTCCACAGTTTTTTTTCAAAAATCTGGGAGGGAACAAAAACAAAAACCTGGACTTACTAAAGCAAACGAGCACATTTCATTTCATGTTGCTGCTGTTCCTTATATATTTGGTGATTTCAACAGAAATTTTCCAGCAGGAGATCTTCAGCTTCTGTAACCATACCTGGAACTTTTTCAGAGTGAAAGGTATTCCCACTATCAGAAAAAAAAAAAACTTGTGCTGATAATTTCCTTTTCACTCTGTCTCTATCTCTGTCCCTCCTTTCTCAATCACACACACACACACACACACACACACACACACACACACACCACACACGCACGCACGCACGCGCTGCATGCACACACACACACACACACACACACACACACACACACACACACACACACACACAGATTTTGGATTTGTTCTCCGGATCTGCGCCTATTGTGAGTTCATATCAGGGTAAGATGTATCGCCGAGTGTCCATGGATGATGTGGTGGCGTGCTCCAAAAGGAGACAACTGACGGTACTGTCTCACGGTATCTCTGCGATTTAAGCATTTACTTTTGTTACAGAGGGCTGAAATGAATCTTCATCCTCTGGTGTTTTTTTTTCTCAGGACGACCTCATATTGACTGCTCCCTGCCGACCACCACTGCTAGATGTGGAAACAGTGTGGTAAGGATGTTAATGGGGAGCTGGTATGCGCGACATAGAAAATAATGCAACTAGACAGGCATGGGACATGAGACCAGAAAGTCACAACACTCTCTGACGCAGTGATCCGTGGTTTCTGTCACTTCCCTATCAAATTCTGCAACACTGTTCACCCTCCATTTCCCCTGTCTTGCTCAAGGTGATTGTCGACAACGACAGTTAACAAGTAATATTGTTGTATATACCATTGACACCGGTGATGGGCATCGAACTGTAGATGGAACATTTCAAATGATGGACACAGACGTATGGGCTCAGGGGGAAAAATGTCCTAACTAGACATATTTTTGACTACTGTTCCTTGTTTCTGATAGTCTGGCAAAGGGAAGTCTGCTGGCAGCTAAAGTGAGTATTACCCAGTAGTAGGTCGTGGACGGGTGGGAAGGTCACAATGAGCCTTGTTCCGTTCAGTCTTGATTGCACTCAGTTCTACCTTGGTTTTTTCATGTTGGTGTTGTTTTTTTTTCCAGTCACCAAGAACAATGAAAAATTAGAATCAGTGTACTTGTTAAACATACAGAAGTCTGCTGTATTCGAAAAGGTGCTTTGTAACCGCACTGGCAGCGCGGGATGTTTGATGTGACAGACTACTAGCGTGGTGAAGGAGGAAGGGGTAAGAACTGGAGTTGGTGTGTAATTGTGATAACGGGTGGTAAACGGGCCAAAGTGAGGAAGGGGCACGTAGTAAGGAGACCACAGAGCACAGAAGGATAGAGAAGAGTGATAGTGAAATGGGTCTTGTTGATTCCATGCAGCCAGAAACATGCAGGCGGAGCCAGCCTGCTGACGACAAGTTACTTTCAGTACAGCCGTTACATAGTCTAGACGTATGAGTTTCTGTCTCTTTCTCTTCTCTTTTTTCTTTTCTTACTTTTTTTTTCAAAATCAAGTGCTACCACTTTGCCGAGCGCGTAACATTTTCAAAGCGCATCTCTTGTGTTTTACGCCGTTTTTCTAATATTATGTTCAAAGTGTAGAGAAAATGGATTGAATGCTGAATTCAGAGGGCAAGACAAAAATTGCCATTCCCACGTTGATCTCCTCCGGAATGACGACGCCAGTGGCGGCCAGGACCCCACACAGACTCGACAGGAAACCAGCACAGAAAATCAGACATGGCTACAGATAGTAGACGCCTGGCAAAGGTTGTTTCCTTGGATTGTGAGTTGTCAGTCGATATGCTTTTGATATTTGTTAGCTGATTTAGATGCACTGTTACTTCTCACCAGCCAGTAAATAAGAAACTGACCCACACCAATCATGAGGAAAGAGAAATAGGTTGCAAACAATCATGGCTTACTGAATAAATAAATATGACCAGGAGAGTCACTCTGGTGACAGGCAGTGGAATGCAGATACTGGTTTGGTGGAAAAAACTCCCAGTGTGAGGTTACAGGGAGCAAAGGCACCATATACCCAGCGATAGACCCAGTGGCCCATATAATAACACAAGCTACGTGAGCTGATCTGGCTCCAAAGCGAATTTGACTATAAGGAAACTGGAGCACAAGAAAACGATCCAAAGTGATGACAACAGATCAGGAATGCTGATACTTCAGACGACAACACAAGGAAAAGAACCTGCACTGCTGCAGGCTAAACTCTTTTTTTCCACGTGGTTTCAGTCCAATGTAGCTACCAGCATAAATCTGGTCACAACACCCAATAATGACTAAATAGACTCCCATCAAAAAAGCACGGAACACACAGATGAAGGAACCAATACAAACACAAAAAACTAGTCCCAGTGCTTTCTGTCAAAAAACAGAGATGGTAAACAAAACAACCCAAGTTCCCCAGAACAGCAAGCACTGCAAATAATGCCAGAGCACAACGGTAAGCAATGGATTTCAACAAGTCATCACATGAAGAGATTTCATCAGATGGGGCCAAACATTCACCTCTGAAATTATCCGGTAAAACAACAGGACAACACAATTTAAAATTGTCAGCAAAAACATACTTAAGAACTGTCATGTGTTTCATGAAGTCTGGAGCAAAGTCAGTTATGGGACAACTTTGTAAATTCAAAAAAATGAAGATTATGAAACAAGTGTTGCTCTTGCAGAGCCTTTATTCTATTCCTTGACAAATCTAGTCTTCGTAAATTGGGCATAAGAGACAGCTGACAAGGTTGACATGTTGAGAGAACTTGCTTGGGTACTTGAAATATTGAAGATCACTAGTGATGGATAAACATATTTTTTAGAGACATACACAAATTTACCAGATATAGGATTACCTGCCAGATTCAATCTTCGAAGTTGAGGCATTCCATCAAAGTGACTGAAGTTGACGGAATGAAGAAGATTCATACTTAGATCTAAAACTGTGAAGATTTGGCAAAACACACTTTTGTAAACGTCCTCCATCCACATGACTGTACGCCCAAGTGGATCAGCATGGTGTTTTGCGGTGACGTCGCTCATACGTATTTCATTATAAAAGGCTTCGAGGTATCGTAATTGTGGGAAAGAGCTGATTAGAAAAGTGTGATTGCAGAAAAATGCAAAACCATAACAAACGCAAGAGTCAGGACAAATAGCGGAGCACATCAGTTCATCATCATGGAGGGGACATTGAGGCAGACCATCACACACAGGTGATTCACATGTGCACAGACCAAGTTGTGGGCTGTCACGACATCGATAATATCCCGGCAAGTCTTGAAATTTCTTACAGTCAGCTTCGTCTTCATGATCCGGACAGTCATGATGCCATTACACCTGACATAGACAGGGAGACAGTATCCATTGTTGTTACACTGAAAATGAGTCTCTGGCGCACTGCATGCTGCTTTCTGGTAAAGGGTCACGGTGAATCCATCAAGTATATCAAAATTGACTACAGCTGGAGGGCTTAATTCAGTAAATGAATAATCCCTGTCTCTATAATATCTCCCAGATTGTCTTCAAGACATATCCGGTTTTCCCGACAGCGTGCCACCCTATTTACACACTGACAATAGACGTCAGGGACTCTTCTCACACACACACACACACACATTCAAAAACCTTTAATCTTTTAAAAACAAGTAAGAGGAAACATCACAGGTCTTGCAAAAAAAAAACAAACAACAACGAATCTTGCATCTTGTCAGATTGCTACATATTCAATAGAACACAGTATAATCACATTTTGTACATACATGTGAAAATTCTGACAAAGCAGGAGCTATATAAATGGGGTAGGAATAGTACCAGAAGGATGTAGACTCATTCAACTAATTTCTTTGCCCGAATGTAAGTGTTCAGATCTCACAAGAATTTTGAGAGAGTTGCCCATAGAAGTGGAGTTTGCACCCAAAGAAAATCTTATCAACATTCCAACCTTTCTGAGATACTGGGTTACTGTTGACACTTCTTCTACAGAAAATAAAAAAAAAAAACAAAAAAAAAAAAAAAAAAAAAAACCAAAAAAAAAAAAAAAAAAAAAAAAAAAAAAAACCACTATGGTCTATGCTGTCCCGCGGATAAATGGAACTTTTTGGTGATGTGAACCCTTCGACAGATTCGATCCTTGCTGGTTCATGACAACGTTTGTGCATAGGTGATGACGACCTGCTAGCATGTCCTTGGGTAGGGCCTCGTATTTCCTCTCCATGAAAGCTCGTTTGAATGCACAGGGCATACATAACTTAGTTTCATTATTAACTGCTGACCCTCATTACTATCAACAGCAATCCGTGGATTCTTGCCTTGCTTTCTTCCTTCCTTTTTCACTCCATCACATGTTCACTACACAGTCCAGGACAAAAGCTGTGGTCCTCAGGTCCTCCAGGGCGTCGTCCAGCTTGATGTCCTCGGTCCTCCAGGACGCCATACAGCTTGATGTCCTCAGGTCCTCCAGGGCGCCGTCCTCAGCTTTGATGTCGTCAGGTCCTCCAGGGCGCCGTCTCAGCTTGATGTCTCGTCAGGTCCCCCAGGGCGCCGTCCAGCTTGATGTCCTCAGGTCCTCCAGGCGCCGTCCAGCTTGATGTCCTAGGTCCTCCAGGACGCCGTACAGCTTGATGTCCTGAGGTCCTCCAGGACGCCATCCAGCTTGATGTCCTGAGGTCCTCCAGGACGCCGTACAGCTTGATGTCCTCAGGTTCGTCCAGGACGCGCCGTCCAGCTTGATGTCCTGAGGTCCTCCAGGACGCCGTACAGCTTGATGTCCTCAGGTCCTCCAGGATGCCGTCCAGCTTGATGTCCTCAGGTCCTCCAGGACGCCATACAGCTTGATGTCCTCAGATCCTCCAGGACTCCGTACAGCTTGATGTCCCTCATGTCCTCCAGGACGCCGGCCGTCCAGCTTGATGTTCTGAGGTCCTCCAGGACGCCGTACAGTTGATGTCCTGAGGTACTCCAGGATGCCATACCAGCTTGATGTCCTCAGGTCCTCCAGGATGCCATCCTGCTTGATGTCCTCAGGTCCTCCAGGGGCGCAAGTCCAAGCTTGATGATCCTCATGTCCTCCAGGAACGCCGTACAGCTTGATGCTCCTGAGGTCCTCCAGGGACGCCGTACAGCTTGATGTTCCTGAGGTCCTCCAGGACGCCGTTTACAGCTTGATGTCCGCAGGTCCTCCAGGATGCCGTCCAGCTTGTAGTGTCCTGAGGTCCTCCCGACGCCATACAACTTGATGTCCTCAGGTCCTCCAGGATGCCATACAAGCTTGATGTCGTCAGGTCCTCCAGGACGACTATACAGATGATGTTCCTGACGGTCCTCCAGGACGCCATACGCCTTGATGTCCTCAGGTCGTACAGGACGCCATACAGACTTGATGTCCTCAGGTCCTCCAGTATGCCATACAGCTTGATGTCCCTCAGGTCGTCAAGGACGCCCTTGTACAGCTTGATGTCCTCATGCTCCTCCAGGTATGCCATCACAGCTGGATGTCCTCAGGTCTTCCAGGACGCCGTAACAGCTTGATGGTTGTCCTCAGGGTCCTCCAGTATTGCAATACAGCCTTGATTCGTCCTCAGTCCTCCAGGACCACGCGTACAGCTTGATGTCCTCAGGGTCCTCCAGGACGTCGTACAGTTTGATGTCCTCAGGTCCTACAGGTACGTCGTACTACAGTTTGATGTCCTCGGTCCTCCAGGGAATGCCGCGTACAGCTTGATATCCTCAGGTCCTCCAGGACCCGTACAGCTTGATGTTCTCAGGTCCTCCAGGAAGCCGTACAACAAAGTGATGTCTAGGGTCTGTGTGTTGGTCCAAGACTCTCCCCCTCTTATGGAGTTAAATCTAGTCAGCCGTTTTTATAATATTTCAGGTATGATACGTGGGCATCAAAGGACCACTAGCAACGTCATCCTCAAAATGGTTTGAATATAATCATTTTCCCCCCAGATAAGCCTCTGTAAACTCTGATTACTTCTTGTCTGCTGAAATTTATTTTGTTGTCTGCCATTGGTCAAAGCAATGATTACTAGAAGTGCTCAAACAAAGATTAACAGGGCAGATCCTTTAAACTGAGTTTTGTATTCTAACTGTTGCCAAGATCTTTTTTTTTCGTTATCTACGATCCATGACTTAGAGCAGAAACCAGGCAACAAACGTGCTGTAATTCTATCACCTGTCTGCCTGCATAACTATCTCTGGCCATGGCACCTGCATACATCCTGAGAATGCTACAAGCGAGCAGTCTGTGTGATGTGAGCTGAAAGCCGGGGTGTATCCAGACTCCACCATTTCTGATAGAGTTTAGTTTCAATATGGATTAAAGTGATTTTTGGGACCTACGTTTATGAAAGTTTGTGAATGGAACAGTCATTTCCCTTCATCCTTGAGATGTGTTCTCAATCTCACTCGTTTAGATGTGGTATATGCACAGATATCTCCAGGGTACAGAGAGTGGCATGGGGACCGGGACTTTGTGCTTTGCTTTGTTTTTAACACAGACATACACACAATTGTTACAATTCACGTCATGTACCATCTGGTTTGTCTAAAATGGTTGCTGCCCCCCGCCCTCCTCCCTCCCCCCACACCGCCCTTTGAGTAGTGACAGCAACGCAACTGTCTGAAGTGACAAATACCCCATACAGCCTGGTCTCCCTGAGTCTTTTGCAGTACTGAGCTTAGATGCTGAAGAAATGCACATAGATTCACATTTTACAATTGAGCTGGTAAGTCAGGTTGCAGAAGAGTTTTTGTCCATTTGTTCCTTCCACCTGGTTATCAAATACTTCAAGCCAGGAATAAATACCAACGCTTCTGAACTGACTGCATTATTTCAGTGTCATAAAAGTTTGCTTCCAGAGTGAATTGATGTGTGAACATCGTGAAAATATTGTCTTGACCAGTGAAATATATGCTGTCTTTGACTTGCATACCAGTTTCCAACCAGTCGTGTGACAGCGTTTCAGGGTGGAGTATATGGTTTCTTCTCGTTTCTTAATTTTCTGAGGGTCGTAGTATAGTTAAATTTTAGCTCAGCGTTCCCCCTCCCCCTCCCCATCTGATTTGTTTCTAGTATAATTGTAAAGCAAAAAAAAAAAAAAAAAAATGGACTCTCACTTTCAAAATAGTGTGATTTGAAAATAATAGGCAGTCATCAAACTCTGGTTGCACCCAGTCGCAATCATAGTCCCATCAAGAAAGCGCTGCTATGTGAACTGCTGGCTAAATGTGGGACCTTACATTCAAATTTAATCAGATGCCTACTGGGGCACTGTAGACTCACCATTTCAGTCCTCTTCTCTGTGACGACAAGCCATAGGGCTTGTTCAGAATCACGCTGTACTTTCCCCAGAGACTCTCTCTCTCTCTCTCTCTCTCTCTCTCTCTCTCTCTCCTCTCTCTTCTCTCTCTCTCTCTCTCTCATCATCGAGGCAACAATAAGAAACGTAGATCACACTTTACAGCTAGAAATATTGCAGTAATGTTCCCAAAAAACTCGGACGATTTCTGTGATATTTAGATGAACGGATTTTATATTTCAGCAGATAGTACAACATTCTGACAAATTGCAGATTCTGTCGACATATGGAGTGACTGTCGTTGACCAGACGTCAGTCACATCTCCCCAGCCACTAGGTTTTCTCTGAAGGTTTTTCAAACTGGACTTCAAAAAAAAAGTACAACAAACTCGAGCTTCTGTAACATTGCCAAGGTACGCCAAACGTCAGCAATGCCATCTTTCTGGGAGCTGCCACTACAGCAGTGATACGTTCAAAACAGATGTTGTCACATGCCTTCCTTTTTAAGTAGGGGGTTTTAGAGTGTGTAAAAACTTCCCAGGTTAAAAACGCTGAATTTGACTATGCATTTTAATCCACTTTGTTGCCCCTTTGTTTATACATCTTTGCAGTTTACTGATATTAGGCTATACAAAATCCGAGTTGTAAAGCCATTGTTATGATCAATGGGGACCGTGAAACCATGTTTTACTACCTAGATTAACAGCTGCCTTCAGAGGTGTCCATTATTAATTGTTGATGGGTTATTTCTTCATTTACTTTTTCAGGCAATTTGTTATTCTTAAAACAAAAAACACCTTCTGTCCTCTTAAGAAAACCTGGGGCAGCAATCCTTGAGGATAACAAAGACATGATGATATAATTTGTTGGGCTGGTGGTTTGTCTATATGTCTATTATCAGTGTCAGTGTTCTCACTCATTCATCTTTACATGTTGTTCTGAAACTGGTGGCAAATCAGTTACATCATTTAATATCACAGCACTTAACACGGTTTTCCAAAAACCCAGAATCACCACCATGAGTCATCTCCATACGTTCTGTCAAACGTCAGTGGTTCACTTTCCTATGTTTAAATAGTACCAGGAACCAAAACGTCAAAACAAAACTCACTCACTTGTCGACTCCATTGCACTTGGTGGTAATTGTAACGAGTTTTGCTGCCAACTGGAGCAGAGTTTGTCTTTTTCCATTTTGAAAGGGGGGATTGCGACTCTGATTTGTGGTCTAAAAAGGGACTAACCGCTTTTTCCCTTTCATTCTTTGTGCAGATTCTCATCTCGAAGCTAGCTTGTGTGTGCTTTTAAAATTCTTGGTACGACAGGCTGTGACGTTTTCCCCCAAGTTTACTCATTTCTGTTGAAAGCAAGTTTGACATCGTTGAGGAATGCATCGTTTGTCGTTTCCCTTAAATATTGGAGACAGCAAACAACTTATTTTCTTCATCTTCATCAACTTCATCTCTCTCAAGGTCAGTGCTCGAGATTTCCTCTATGTGTCCTTGCTTCTTTCTCTTTTTGGGGAATTCCTGTGTGCATCATGATTACAGTTCTCCATTTGCCTTTCCACAAACGCAAATTGCATTGGTAATTTTGTAGCTAACTTTGGAATCAACTAAGCCCTGAACGTCTACGCATGTTTTCTGAAAACCTTTTTTTTCTTTAATCACAATTATCTTGCTCTGTATCAGAATATGCTGGGACAGTTTGTCTTCCCCAAGTAATATTGGAAAACACAAAATTTGATGTTGCTTACAAGTGATAGAATTAATCAAATGGTCACACAAATGACAAAGGTCAGCAACCGTAGAACCAGACAAACAATGGGACTGATGAACAAAAGGACTGTAGATATAAAGTAGGTAAAGAGCCTACCCTACCTGTGAAATGATGGCTAGGACCCTGTAGGTAACCATGATCAGAATAATGTTGTAAGTAACTACTGAATGTTTGGATAATGAGCACACACATGGACACATACCAAAACTAGTTCAAAGGTTTAGTCAAAAAACATTTGTCTGCTGGCAAGGGGAGCTAGGATCACTGCAGCTTATGCTATACGTTGTCTGGCACCAGCTGGGCTGCTTTCCTCCATGATGCTTGCCTTATGTAATTATTACATGACCAGTGGGCAGACGAACGAATAACAGAAACTTTTTCAATTGGCTAAATCATTCTGTTGCTGGGAATGATAGGTCTGAAAAGGGGAGGCCTGAATCTAATGGCCAAGGAATTTGGACAGCTGCTGTTGGGGACTGCCACAAAACAAAGTAGAATGTGGCTGTGCATGCGTTAGCCATATTGAACAGCATGAAAACGAATAACACTGAGAGGAAACAGTGTAGGGAGAGATGAAACAGAAAGACGAATCTGAGGATTTCAGAGTTGCAAGCCATATTTTAGATTTAATATAGTAATTTTCAAGAACAGATAAGAAAGACAAGGAAAATGTTTTGGGAATGTAAGAGCAGCACAACCTTTCCCCGTCCACAAAGTCCTTCATTTCTTCATTCTTGCAAGCATAGGATACTCACAGAAGTTTCGTCACGTCCATCCGAACAATCATTTCGATAATCACACACCAGGCTGTAAGGCACAAGGTAAGTCGCCAGATAGGTCCGCAATAAAAGTACGGCAGTGTCCACTCCCTGGGGCATACTGCAAGTCGCCCTGATGTACTCTTTTTTTTTTTTTATAACATTCTCAGTGTTCTCTAGTTTCCTGCACTGACTTTTCACATCACAGGCCAGTAGCTCCGTAGGTAAGGTAATGGCATAGGACAAATTTCGAGATTAAACACGTGACGTAACTTGTGATGCGTGGCAATGATGGAGTGTGACAGGTGTGCTGATGTGGCCGCGTGGTCCAAAAGGAAAGGGGGTTCACATACCAAAGCCTTGTGAAGGATCCTGACAGTACCTTGACTGAAAAGTGATCTAGGAGGCTTTTCCAACCATCACAATATGCCTTGACCGTAGTACCACCATTCTCCTCCTTTTCGTTAAAAGAGAACCAGGAGCTCCACCTCTCTCAGAATAAGTGTGGCGTACCTGCAAGAACGTTAATGGATATGCGATGGGAAAAAAAGGCTCATATTGACACACACACACACACACACACACCACACACAGACACAGAGAGAGAGGAGAGAACGTCGAGATGAGGAGAGAAGGAGAGAGGAGAGAGAGGGAGAGAGAGAGAGAGGAGGAGAGATGAGAGGGAGAGGGAAAGAGGGAATAAATAGGGGGTGGAATAGCTCAGTGGTAGAGTAACGGGCTTGTAATCTGGGAGCCGGTTGTTAACAGGGTGAAGCTCCCTGGGCCGTTCGGTACAGGATAAGTTTTCCCGAAGGTACCACGTGTGACTCCATTTTCATACAGTCTCGAAGAGACTTAAAACGAGTTCCGTGTGGTGAACGCAACTGCTATGCCATTCTTCCACACACGTAAGAATCCCCATCATCACTTTTGGAAGCGAAGGCCATTTGGCCGTTGGTATGGATGACACGTTACACGTAGCATGCACCCTGCGTGAGGTGTAACTGGAAAGAATGAACAATGAAGAAGCACGGACATTAAGTGAACGATATTGAATCTGGATGACACAGGGAACTACAGAATGAAGTGACATCTCTTTGGTTGGCATTTCCCGGCAAGCAAAGCCAGTTGTGTAAAGAGAGGGATTGTAAAGCAGTTAGAGCTTGGTCTCTGACGAGGAGTAGGCGCGTTATGTAGTGTTATCATCAAAATAATAATAAAATAAATAATAAATATTGATGATGATAATGATGTATGTCTGAGAACATGAGAACCCCATGATAAGAATGACACAGTGATAATCACACACACACACAACCACACACACACACACACACACACACACCAACAGAAGTAAAAAAATGTAGTTGAATCCCATATGTATTGAAGGAGATATGTAGAAAGACAAGGCTAATTGTATCGATTTTTGGAAGAAAAGTTAGAATCAGAAGTTACGTCACCGTCACACAATATATCTATTCAACTGTGTTTAATGCAATTCCAGGAAGAAATCCAGACTATTGCAGCACGTGGGTGTTATCTAAATACTAGTTATACGTACAGCTGTAATTAACAAGGGTTTAGATGTCCAAAATCTGAAGACGAGATGTAAGGAATGTATTAACCGAGGATGAGAGAGAGAGAGAGAGAGAAGAGAGGAGAGAGGCGAGAGGAGAGCAGAGAGAGAGAGAGAGAGAGAGAGAGACAGACCACAGGACAGACAGACACACAAGACAACAGACAGGACAGAAGACCGACCA
>JADBJO010017872.1:5163-36560 GCA_016801955.1 Conus betulinus | reverse complement strand
CCTGCCCATGCCCGCCTGGCCAGTTTTTTGTTCTTTTAGTTTTCATCTGATCGGATGCCCAGGCGGTTTGGTTGGGGCCCCGAGGCGGGCTACGGCACACTGTATATGCCACATTTAATATCAAATGGAACCCTCCTAAATTTAAAAATTTTGGGCATCGTGGTTGTACGAGTGATTTTTTAAAATTGTGAAACTAATGAAATCGAATCTCGAAGAAAAATTTGCAGAGATAAAAACATTGTACAAAACTTGGCTAAAAAGGCAGATACACACCTCTTGGCAGAGTAGCAGTACTTAAATCCATGATCTTATCAAAACTAACCCCATCTTTATGGATGTTTACTACCGAACCCACCAGACTACATAATAATTGATGAAAATTCAGAAATTTACATTCAAGTTTGTATGGGGTAAAAATAAGCGAAAAACATCTGTAAAAAGTATACAGCATGGGGGGTATAGGAATACCAAACATATATGGAAACAAATAAATGCATTAAAATTAACTTGGATTCGGAAAACTTTCATCAAGTAACCATAGTTGGAAAAAATACTCTTCTCATTATATTACAAGGCAGAAATTATTCATAAATTAGGTGCTGATTTGTCTGGGCAGGATAAGTTGAATAATTTCTGGAGAGATGTATTCAAAGCATATAAAGAAATAGATGAGATTGTTTATGTCAAAACTGCAGATGAATTCTGTTTAGAACCTTTATTTTGTAATAGGAACTTGATGATTGGGGGAAGATCAAAATTTTATAAAAAACTGGATAGAAAAAGGTGTATTCTGCGTACGGAATCTTTTGGACGAAAATGGTGATTTTTGAGTTTCCAGTCCTTTGTTGATAGGTATAACATCAATACAGATTTTGTGTAACATATAACGGTTATATTAGTGCTGTGAAAAAGTATTCGAGAGAGAAGCTGGAGTAGAAATAACATGTTATGAAGAAGGTGAGGAGTCAAGTAAACTAATGTCTGTGATATGTTCAGTTTCAAGAGGAGCCTCACTTTATTATGATCTACTGAATCAAGACACTCTAGAGCCAACTTTTTGCAATAAATGGAATGAAAGATTACCGAAGGATGTTAACTGGGCTAAAACTTTTCAGAAAATCCAACAGATAAAAGATATTAAGTTAAGATGGTTTCAGGTTAGAATTAATTAGTAGGATACTAGCAACCAATACTGTTTTGAAAACATGGGCATTGAAAATTCAGAAAAATGTTCTTTTTTGTAAGAGAGAAACAGAAAAAACATTCAACATTTATTTTGGTACTGCCCTCATGTTCAAACGTTTTGGCAAGAATTTCAAAAATGAAATGAATAGAAAATGCGAAACTATGAATCTACTGTTGAATGAAAATATTATCCTGTTTGGTTGTGACAATGATTTTAGATCAGATAAAACATTTGACCTTAATCTGTTACATGCCAAATTCTATATCTACAAATGTAAATATGAAAAAAGATTTGCCATTATTTCAAAATTTTCATCGTGTATTTGAAAGCAAGATGATGAAACAGAAAAAAGTATGACTGCATGTCTTCAAATGTCCCTCAAAAAGTTCGTTACACAGTGGCTCCCATATTATTTTTTTATTGGATTAATGCTTTTTTCTGGCACAAGGTTTCCAAATAACATGACAACGGTCAGTTGCTTTGTTTTCCCCGTTTTGATTAATTTATTTGCTCGGTTCAGTCATTTTGTTTTCATTTATTTAACCATCATTCTTTTTGTGTTACCTTTTGTGGTTATTAGTGTGTTCATATAGGTCTATGATAAGATTTATAAAAAAAAAAACCGCATACAGTGTTTATGAATGGCCCTTATCACTTTGATAGTAGTAGAAATAATAACAGTAGTAGTTGTAGGGGTGGTAGAGTTCTATTGATGGTATTTGTATTCACAGTGGTAGCAAGGTTGATGATGTTGAAGATGTCGATGATGAAGATGATGATAATGAGATGATGATATCTGATGATGTATGATTTTGCTGTAGTTGTTATTGTCTTAACTGCGATAAGTATGCGTTTTGTATACCCTAACTTGTAAGTTGTTTTATGTTTTGTAATAAAATATGTATTTAATTAAAAAAAACATTGCCCATAGTAAGCTTGCTAAGTACAGTGATACAAAGCCTCTGTCGACAGTAGGAGGGAAAGGTTGCAGATTTTCGTGTTGACGAGCGTGCGATTTGTATCGACAAGGAGATAGTAGTTAAAGGACCCGACGAGCGAAAAAAACAGTTTGCTCGAAAAAGTTACTGTGTCCAACTAGGGACAGTCGGTTGTGACAGCATCACACATGAAGATCTTGTGAACAGAAGATGGTAATGACAAAGGATCGCAGCAAGATGTTCGATGAAAAGCATGACGAAAAAACATACCTTCTGTATTCCAGCAATCGAGACCGAAAGTAATGTTCTTATAGAAAGTACTCACAACACGAAATTCAGATCACCATTCCACAGTCCAGAAATGATGACAGGTAATTCCAGCTGCATGGACAAAGTTCTAACATTCTAACTTACAATTCTACTAGTGATTTTCGATAAGTGAAGCCAAAACACTAAAACAAACAAACAAACAAACAATTTCAACTATGGTCAGACGCTGAGATCGAAACACGTCCGACCAGCTGCGCATACGCTCTGTCATTTTTGTCTTCGTTTTTGATGTCTAACCTTTCATAGACTGTTGGATCGACAGATTGATGTGCAAGAAGTGCAAGATGAAAAGTGTGATATTTGTGAAGCTTCTCGTCGTGGTAATTTCAGTTGTCCGCTTTTGTGTTGTTGGTGTGGCTGCGTCGCCTGCTAGACAAAATGGCGGACAGCAAGGAAGTATGGGCGTCTTACAGTATGACAGAGATTTTTCTGCACAGTTTGGAATCTGTCCGAGATTCACTGTCATGGCCCTGATGAAGCTATCCCCAATGATTTGATGTGTCAGAGTGAGGATGACAGAGGAGGAGAAGGAAGAGGAGTGAGCAGGAGAAAGAGTCAGGAGAGGAGGAGTGAGGAGAAGATTGAGAAATAATACAACAAAAACCTCCACTTCCGTCTATGATTCTGTCGAATGTCAGATCCATCAACCCCAACAGCAAGAACTGTAATTTTGATGAGTTGCAGGCAAAGTGTGCATTTTGTAAGTGAATTCAAGAACTCATGTTTACTTTGTTTGATTGAGACTTTTCTTACAGACAAAATCACTGACGAACGCATGGCAATCGATGGCTTTGGTACATCATACGGAATGGACAGAGACTGTGCAATAACAGGAAAAGAATCGGTGTGGCGTGTGCCTGTATGTAATGAAAGATGGTGTGACACAGTGCAAACGTGTGCGTGAAGCAGCCAATGTGTTAGCCAGAAGTTGAAACTGCTGTCAGTGTCCTTGAGACCCGCGCTATTTGCCGCGCGAGTATGGCCCGCATATTTGTGACAGTAGTGTATGCCCCAGTCTATGACCAGTCATCTGCAACACGTGCTGGGCGCACAATAGCCCGTGTTGTCTGCGATCTGCAAATGTCTGCTGATGCCCCCTGTGTTGTTGAGGGTGACTTTAACCATTGTGACTTGAAAAAACATTTTTCTTCCTTCTTTTAAGCAGTATGTAACCTGTCCCACATGGATTGATAACACAATTGACTTGTGCTATGGAAACATCCTGGTGCATGTCAAGCTTTTTGTCTGCCACCTGGTGGTTTGTCTGACCATAAAACTGTGCAATTGATCCCTGCATACAAACCTTAAATACAAACAGAGCCTGTTGTGAGGAAAGAGTGTGAAAGTACGGATGGCTGAAAGTGTGGATGAGCTGAGAGGATGTTTTGAGTGTGCTGATTGGAGTGTGCTGCCTAACTCATGTCAATATGTTCATGAAGCAGCAGATGTGGTTACTGACTATATCCATTTTTGTGAAGACATGGTTATCCCAACAAAAACAATTAAACTGTTTCAAAAAAAAAAAAAGCCATAGTTCACGGGGTCAATTAAGACACTTCTAACGAGAAAAAAATAGCATTTTCAGGCTGGTGACAAAAAAAGAAAACGGAAACGAGTTCAAACAAAGCTTAGGTGCGGAATACGGAGGGCCCAAAAGGAATTCAAAGCTAAAGTAGAAGAGCGGTTTCAGTTAGGAAGAAGAATGAAGGATGCATGGGATGGGTTAAAGATTCTAAAGGGTGAAAGCCAAAAAGAAAGCAAGATCTAGTCAGATGAATATTAATGACCAAACTGAGTTTTTGAACAAACTCAATGCTTTCTATTCTCGTTTTGAAAGAAATGATCTGGGTGGGATGGTAAGACAATGTGGTTAAAAGAGCTAAACAAAAGGATCAAAGACAAGGGAGACGAACAAGACTTTGAGATCCTGGGGATGTTGTGAAGTCACTGTTTTTGAAACTGGATATCAGGAAATCAATGGGTCCAGATAATATCAGTGGAAGATTGCTGAAATTGTGTGCTTCTGAACTTTGTAATGTTTTCTGTCAGATTTTCAAGTTGTCTCTTAGGCATACTCTGTACCCAGTATCTGGAAACAAAAATCCACTGTCTGCCCTGTCCCAAGAAAAAAGAAACCCTACAACATTGAATGATTATCGCTCTGTAGCTCTGACCTCCATGGTTATGAAGTGCTTCAAAAAAACTTGTTCTCCATCACTTGTTAACTTTTGTTGATCAGTACCTGACCCCTTTCAGTTTGCTTATAACCCAATAGAGGTACAGATGATGCATTCTAACTCTCCTTCACAATGCTTTTCTCCACTTAAACAACCAGGTTCTTTTGTGCGTATTCTTTTTATTGATTTTTCCCTCTGCTGTTAATACTATACTGCCACATCTCTTAGCTATGAAACTGCTTGACTTAGTGTGACCCAAAGGCTTACTTTAGGATTTGTCAATTTTCTGTGCAATAGAACTCAGTCTGTTCGTTTCCAGTCTGCACTATCCTCTGAACGCTCGACTTCTACTGGTGCACCCTAAGGCACAGTTCTGTCTCCATTTTGTTATTATACTAATGACTGTAGAGGCACAGAGAAAACTCCACTCATCAAATATTCTAATGATTCTGCTGATTCTAGATATGTCAAACTCTGATTCAGTTTACTTTGACGTAATTAAAAAGTTCTGTAGCTGGTGTAAAGACAACTTTCTTGACCGTAATGTGCGGAAACAACAAAAGAACTCTTAATCGATTTTCGGAAGAACCCAGAACCTGTGCCAGACCTTAAATTAATGGTGAAGCTGTTCAACGAGTGAATGAGTATAAATATCTGGGAATGATTGTCGACGATAAATTAGTTTTTGATGTCAATGTTACTAAAATACATAAACATTGCCAGTCAAGAATATTCTGTTTGCAAAGGCTACGAAATATTGATGTTAACCCTGTGATCTTACAAACTTATTACAGATGTTGTGTTGAGTCATTGCTCACTGCTTCTTTATGTGCTGGTATTGAGTTTAAGTGCGAAAGAGCAAGCGGAGTATTGAATGATGTGGTAATAATGTGTGTGAAGCAAAGTGATTGGAAGGAAGCAAGTTGGAATGCAAGAATTGTATGACAGCCGAGTGGAGAGGAAAGCAAGAAAGATTGCCAGTGATGATAGCCATGTCTTAGCAAAATATTACGAAAATTTACCATCTGGACTTCGTTTTAGGACCCTTAGAGTCAAATCTAGGGCACACAAAAAAAAAACAACCTTTCATAACTACGTCGACCCATCTTTTAAATTTATGATGCTTTTTGTACCACTTTTCCATGCTTAGTGGTGTGAAGGAGTGGGCGAGAGAGAGAGAGAGAGAGAGAGAGAGAGAGAGGAGAGGTTGTGTGGGGTGGAGAGGGGTAGGGTGTGTGTGTGTACTTGTGTGAATATATGTGTATTTGCATATAAATATGTGTTTGTGTGTGTATATGATATGTCTGTGCGCCTGAGTGTAAGTCTATGAGTGTGCTTGTGTATACGTATGGGATTTTTCAAATGATTATGGTTGTGTATGTGGCGTGAGCGCGCGCGTGGTGTGTTGGAAGGCGGAAAAACGTTGGACTGTGCATGTAAATGATAGAAGTGGCCACCTGATTGTGATGATTCTTGTATTATGTACGTTGTCTTGCGATACTGTATGTCCTTTGTGGACAATGAAATTATTAAATGAAAATTTGATCAACTAATGATTGAGGAATAACCTGAGTTATTACTGGGCACCGAAAAAATAAAATGTGCGCATGCGTGCGTGCGTGCGCATATATTCAGATCTTGGACCTTCAGTCTTCGGTAATCACAAAGAATGGAGTGAAGAAATATGCCTTGAACAGATATAATATATATATATATATATATATATAGAGAGAGAGAGAGAGAGAGAGAATTATAAAACAAAGCTTGCTCTTATGTCTTAGATTGTATTCATATCTGCAGGGGTAGATGATTCTGCCTAACTGACAGTATGTGCTTGAGTGGGTGAATGGGGGAATAATAAAATGCTTCTCAAAATGAACCTTCCGCAAGCTTATAGTCTCCGAAGCGGGAGACAATCTCCAATGGGGAGAAAGCTCACTAATATATATAACTCCTGGTCAGATACCAGTATTTCGAAACCTGATTGTTTCTCTTCAGTGACCGCGGAAAGTGGTAATTTGACTCCTCTGCCTTTTGGGTTTTAAGAAGAATGCTATACCAAAAAGGCTGGGTGTGCAATACCATAGTATGTTGTTGAGTTTTCAAAAAAACCAACCAAAGGTGCCACCTAAGAAGCAAAAGAAAATCATGAAAAGAGCAAAACAAGCTGCATTTTCTTGTGAAAAAGTAGAAAATATAAAACAGATAACCTCTTAAGACACAAGTGCTGAGGGCCAGTTCTTGGAATGAATCTGCAAGGGACTAACATTACAATAAGATTGATAAATTCCAAGAATAAGTACCGAGCACCATTCCAGCAACTTACTGAGCAGCTTGGTGTTGCAATGACTGCAAGAAATATTGAATTATAAACAAAGCTTGCTCTTATGTCTTAGATTGTAGAAATAGGGTGGTGATAAGCCTTCCTATCTGCAGTGGTAGATGATTCTGCTTAACTGACAGTATGTGCTTGAGTGGGTGAATGGGGAATAATAAATGCTTCTCAAAATGAACCTTCAGCAAGCTTATAGTCTCTGAAGCGGGAGACAATCTCCTGATGGTGAAGAAGGAGGGAAGGAGGGGAGGGGGCGGTCGTGGGCCGTGGAAGTGACGAGGTCAGGAGCAGGTCTCTGCAGGTCGACTTGTGCAGATAGGGGTATCAAATGTCAGTATAGTAGTTTCGCGTTTGTGGCCGCATCTGAACATCGCCTTAGGCCTCAAACGAAGGAAAGAGATAGAGAGGAATCCATTTTCTCTCCCTGAGGGGACTTTTGTCCACTGTGCGACGAAGAACTCTGAGCACTGACCAAATGAAATTCTATCCACAGATCATGGTGAACAGTTTTCCCACAATGTCACCAAGCACGCATGTGTCCGGCGGAGAACAGCGGACGCTTTTTGTGGTTAAGAAGAAGAGGAACAAGAAGAACAACAACAACAAGATGAAGAAGAAGAAGAAGAAGAAGAGACGGAGAAGAAGAAGAAGAAGAAGAAAGGTGGTGGAGGAGGAGGAGGAGGAGGAGGAGCGGAGAAGAAGAAGAAGAAGAAGAGAGAAGACGAAAGAGGAAGAAAGAATAAAGATGTAAAAATGAAAGTACTGCTCAAATGATATATTCATTCTTAAACATTTATAATCCTAAAACACACAGTAATTTCACATGCAGTCACGTTGGTCTGTTATTGTCATTGTTTTGTTGTGGGGTGGTTTATGAGGATACTGATGGAGAAGCTTGGTGAGGTGTACTAGGATGCGGGAACCCTCACATTATGACCCCCTGGTTCAGCAATCCCTGCATCAGGCAATCAGCTTGGGAAAAAAGCAGTCTATCAAAGCGCAGGTACTATTGAACAACATGGCCACCGTAGCGACTCAGAAGCAGTGCAGTGTCCCTCCGGTGGGTGATCTAACGGAAACTTGTAGTGCCGGGATTGATATGAGTACAGCGTTTGTGTAGAATTGTAGGACAGGCTGTGAATGTGTTCTGTGAAAGTTTTGTTACGGCACAGAAAAGTGGGGGTACCCAAATTGAAATGAAAAGCAAAAAACGTTATGTTGGAACAGAAGAGAGATACCAAAAATGATCAAGTGATGCTCTTGTCAATTTTTTTTTGTTCTGCGACAAATAATAGCGATCCACTTTTTCATGCTACTTTTTCCTAGGTATATTTTAAGGTCAGGACTGCATTCTGAATGACGTACGGGATTTTTAACCAAGTCCCTTACACCGCTCATGCCCTAAGTGCTTTTGAAGCCCTTTGACAGCGCATGATTTGATGAAACTCGTCTCTGAATTTCTCCCCAGTCAAACAGTACAGGTAAAAGTTGACGGCACTGTTGGAAAACGTTAACAAATACATGACGGCGTTGATTAAACACACTTCAGCCAGTTGGTAGACGGAAAGACGATGAGTGAAAATTGCCACGAAGTAAATAACATAGTGAATACAAATAGGCAAAGTCAGCACTATGAAGGCAACGGACACCAAGATGACGGTGAGGGTCACAGATCTTGTTGTTTCTGGCGAGCCTCTGTTTGGTTGGACATTGTTTGTGCAAACTTTGTGGCGAGTCTCCGCTACACTCATCTTCAGCCTCCAGACCAACACACTGTTAGCAAGAGCTAAACAAGCAAATGGCAGCAGCGAGTAGACGACCAAATCCACGTATGTGAACACTTCCTCCACAAATTTAACGTACTTTTCTGGATTCATAGTGCACTTGTATACGCTCAGTTGGTCTTGGTAAACCAAGCTGTATCCGTAGAAATAATGAGAGTAATAAGCTGCAAAAAATACAGCAATTCCTATGAGTAGAACAAACCACACTTCGACGTGTGCACATAAGGTTAACACGATGTGGCCACACTACAGACATCGCTCTGTGTATGGTCAGACAGACCAGAGACCAAGCACTGACAGCTGTCGAGCCTGCTGAAATCCAGGTGTATATCTTGCAAACGACGTTGTGTGTATTTCTCACCGCAAGCAAAGACGCATTTTCAGCCCAGTTACTCAGAAGACTTACATCGAGAGTTACTAAGTCCACAATTGCCAACCCAGTGAAGTATGTGTTCACAACTAGCTCTCCTGACCTCATCTTCTGCATGACAACGATGGTCATGATGTTGCCGAAGTTGCCCAGAAGAAGGATGACAGGAGCACCAACGTACCAGATGTAAATGCTGATTTTGTACAGTGGAAGGGATTCTAATGATGGTTCTGTCAAGCTTCCTTGGTGTCCCGCGATCGTTGAAATATTCCGGACATCAGATGAAGATGTTAAAGCCATAGATCTGACAAGCAAGTTCACAAATAGGTATGTCTGTTGAAATCAGCGGGAACTGATTTGTCAGAATTCAATCTCCGCTGATTCTAATTTAGCAACTGGTATGTTACTATCAATTTCGTGTTTCTGGAAAGTAAGATAATGCACTCATTTTTCTCATAAATTAATTACCAAATGGTAGGATTTAAGATATTTACATTTTTTACCAATCTGCATATGCAGCAGAATTTAATCGGACATAAACATTCAAATCGCATCAAAGTACAAAAGAAAAAGCAGTTCAGTTTTCCGCAATGGATGATTGTCTTCAAGCATTTTAATACCACTATTCAATACTACTATTAGGTCAGACAGACACGCGACAGAGGCGATATACAGAGGAACCTCTCTCAATTTGTTCAATTTGTTTTGCATGCCGGAAGCACTTAAAGAAGTGAGTAGATGGGGGTTTCGAGTAATTTTTTTGAAAACGTTGCTATAATATTCAACAACCCTCCTCCCCCGCCCCTTCAAATTCCATAGTAACCATTGACGAAAAAGGCTGCCACAAACAGACTGATGAAAAGAGAGAAAGACACACAGCAGTAAGAAGAATCCAAAATAACCATTCACGAAAAGGAGCCAATCAGACTGATAGCTATATTACAGTTTATTTTTAATAAAGCCTATCGACTTCTACATACCACTGTATGAGCATTTATTCTTCTTAGATCATGGTTATTATTATTATCATTATCATTATTATTATTATCATTTATCATCATCATTATAATTAACATCATTATCATCAATAATATTATTTTCCTTATTATCATTATGATCATCATCATTATTGTTATTATTGTCAGTATTGTTGTTGTTCTTCTTCTTCTCTTCGTCTTGTTACAATTGATGTCATTGTTGTGTTCTTCTTCTTCGTCTTGTTACAATTGATGTCATTACTATTGTTTATGTTGCTCTTTTTGTTTGTTAATAACTTCTCAATATTTATAAGTCTCTCATTCTTTTGATTGTTTTTATACAAAAAAGCGAAAACGTGTAGAAATACAATACCAGTTAAAAGGGTGATTACTATACAAGAGTAGATTGTGGAAAAGGCGTGCTATGGAACAAAAATACGACCGACAACCTCAGTTTGTGTCATCACGGACAACAGACAGACGAGTCTGGAATCAAGACTTTCCTGCGTCGCTCCATTTCTATTAACAGACATTTTCATTATGCAGAGAGAGAGAGAGAGAGAGAGAGAGAGAGAGAGAGAGAGAGAGAGAGAGGCTGAGAGAGAGAGAGAGAGAGAGAACGAGAACAATGTTATGTACGTGGAATAAAGCAATTGTTACAGTAAATAATATCTGATAATTACAACATAGTGGACTTAAATCTTTCATCAATTTCTCCTTCAATTGGTGACAATATTCCTTTTGTCGTTGAAGAGCATGAAAAATATACATGGCAAGTTTTCTTATCGTATCTACTGACCCCTTGTGAAGTGTATCGGTATACGGTTGTTTAATACCTTTCAGATTTTGTTTCTTATTTCATCATACCTAGGACAGTAATGTACAAAATGATTTTCATCTTCAGTTACTTTACATGTTGAACAAGCAAAGTTTTAGGTTTCGCTAAATATTCTCCTAAATGAAGAACCATTTATTGGTAGTACCCCCAGTCTTAATTTCACAAGTCCGTCACGGAAGCATCTGATATCTAAAAACTGGAAGGGTTGTTTTAAAAAGCCGATAATTTCTGTATATATCTTTATTCATAATAGATTCCCCCATTCTTGTAAATAATGATCTTTCAGACTTTGTTTGAATAAAGAGAGAAAAAAGCCTTTTCACATCCTACTCCTTGATTTATCCATGCGTGCCCAAACCCCATTCTGAACATGATATTTCTGATCTGACTCGCCCAACATACTTTGCCCCTTTCATCTAATTTCCAAAAGCATTGCATATGCAATCCTTGGGATTCTAGTCGTGTCCATCTTAAGAATTCTAAGCCAATATTTAATACATCTGAAATAACTATCACATATAATGGGTACCTTCCTGTGTTTCCCCAAGAACAAACTTATTTGGTACTTTTAATGGGACTCGTAAAAATCTTTTCACATGCATAACTGTGAACCTTTTCAATGTTGTCTAATCTATTCATACCACCATTTCAGCTGCATACAGTAATATGGGTTGTACTTGAGTGTCAAATATTTTGAAAAAAGCAAGATTTTGAAATATCATGCAATCTGCCAATATATTTCACACATTCAAAACAAGCTCTTCTGCCCTTCACCGCCAGAGCATCAACACACTTTGGTATGCTCATTTTAGTTGTAAAAACACATAAACAAGATAGTTATATTCATTTACTACTTCTAAAGAATCCCCATTTATATTCCATTTGTAGTTTTTGCCTAGAAATCCTCCTTTTCGAAATACCATAACCTTTGTTTTGTCTTTGTTAATATTCAGAAATAGCTTTTGCAAGATTCGTTCAGTACATCAATTTGATTCTGTAGACTCTAGCGGCGTCGGACAGCAGAACTATATCATCAGCAAAAAAAAAAAGTATACATAGCTCAACATAACCTGGTAACAATTGGATACCATGTATTCCATTTTCTTCCACTGCAATAACAATTTCATTTATAAAAATTTAAAAAAGTTCTGGGCTCAGGATGCAGTCTTGTCTCACCCCAACAGGACAATAAAAAAAAAAATCAGTTACGCGATCCTCTATTCTGACGCATGAAAGAGCTGATTTATAAATAGCCCTTATTGCCTTAATAAATTTACCATGGATTCCTGGTTTTACCAGAATATCAAATAATGATCCATGCTGAACTGAATCAAACGCTTTTCTCAGGTCCACAAAACATGCAAAAAGCTTTCCTCCTTTCTTTGAAAAACATTTCTGAATGATTGCATTCAAGGTGAAAATGTGGTCAAATGTAGAATACCCCTTCCTGAGACCTGCTTGGGACTCTGTTAGCTTCTGATTTGTTTCAATAAAGTTCACTAATCTCTTGTTGAGAATATTAGTATAGCATTTACTCATTAAACTCAATAGTGACACACCTCTGTAATTATCTGTTACTGTTTATCACCTTTCTTAAGAATTGGTACTATAATAGATTTTATCCATTCCTCAGGATATTGACCTTTCTCGAAAAGATTATTAAATAATTTCGTCATGAATTTGACTGATTGTTCACTACATAGTTCAACATTTCAGGAATAATTCCATCAATACCGCATGCTTTCCATTTTCAGTTTATGAACTGCCTCATAAACTTCTCTTTCATGAATAGGTGAGTTTAAATCACTGCATTCTGATTCGTAACTTTCAAAGCTTAAATCAAATGTTTTTATTTCTGAAACACTGAATAGGCTTTTAAAGTGGTGAAAAACCACTGCTGGTCAGAAATTTCAGGACAAATGCGAGCCCTCTTTTACTAGACATAAATTTAACTTCTTTCCAGAACGATTTACTGTCTTTGCCAAAACTTACAAGTTTCCTGCTTTTTCACGTTTTAAAGCTGCTCTTTTTTTCTTTTAGCAGTGTTTTGTACTCCTTCCTATCCTGAACAAATTGCCTCCTTTCCTCTGATTGTTATGTATTTGACACAGTATATGTTACTTGCCTTGCTTTGTTTGATTTCCTCAGTATCATCAACGAATTCCTTGCTTTTATCTGAAACTGTCTCTATTCAGCATCAAACCACTGTGGAGGTTTAATCTCTTTATCAGTACAGACACATTTTTCATGCAGTTAGTACTTAGCACCAAGGTTCTAGAAAACAAGGTTACAGCTTGATTCACATCATTATCAATATGTGCTAGAGCTTGTAAATACATTTCTTGCATCTCCTTTGTATTGACATTTTCAGTGAACTGTTTGCTCTAATGACTTATCCCAACATTGCTTTTCCATCCACTTTTTTGCTTTCTTGCCTTGGCTGTCCACGTTTGCCTGAGAACTCAGGGTGGTTAACAGTTTGATACAAACAGGTAAATGTGATGAATCAATAGGTAAATGTGATGAATCAATAGAGGACAAAATATTTAAAGAACTAATATAATTCTGTAAACATATAAACCACTAGAAGTTATAAAGTAATCAGTAGTGCTCCCTCCATTGCTCGATACAAAAGTGAGTGATGCATCAAAATCATATTTACTTAAACCATTGATAATGATACATTCAAACGCTGTGCATAAATTCAATAAATCTCGCCCAAAACCAATGTGTTCCCGACATGGGCATCATCATTGTGGGATGGGGCTGTAGGAGACACACTGACGGGGGATACCAACAAGTCACTGGGGGACATGTCATTTCTACCTTCCTCTACCAGTCTCACCCCCCACTGGTCGATTTTTCGCCAGTACCTTGGTTGGGGGTTACGTTGAGGCTGGGGTTTTGCGGGTGTGGGAAAACATCTGGGACTGACAGGTCGATGGGTGAGCCTTCGGGTTACTGTCCACAGTAACATATGTTGTCTAAAACATTGTCTTTGTCAGCAGCAGTTGTTGGTGCTTGTCAAGTCTTTTTTCAGCTGTGCTGTCTCTGGTACTCTCATACTCTGCAGGTGAAGGGTATCTGTTATTGACCTTCGGCTTCTGACTCTGGAGTGTCGGGAGTGCGTTTATGTCATAGGGGTGGGGTGGATGGCCATTCAGGCTGCAGATTGCCTGGCTGGTCTGACACAGGTCTGCTCTCCATGGAGGTGACTGGATGTGAGTTGAATCAGGTCCTCTCCTTGGGGTATACCACCAGATATTTCTGGGTTGACTGTCTCTTCCCCATTGCTTCCTGCTGTCAGCTTCTGCCGCGCTCTTTCTTCCTCTGACTGCAGAGTCAACAGGGCTGTCTTTAGGAAGTGATTTCCTATGGTTCCTGACTTGCTGCCGAGACTGGCTGTGATGCAGACGACCCTTCCAGAAATAGACGCTTCTTCCTGCTGCCTTTTCTTTCTTGAGGACTTGGCTCTGTCGATGAGTAAGGTCGGGCGGCCACTCTGACACCAATGGAGACAGCCATTTCTTTCTGCTCTTGTTTGCCTGAAGAATATCGAGTTTATCGTTCCAGCGGTGGATGCAGGCGATGATGGGTCTGGGGTTGTTCCAGTCCTCGGTCTTGTGACCCGTGCGATGGGCACGTTCTATGTCATCGACTATCCATTGTCTTTTGTCAGGGAAAAATCTGTTCAGAAGCTGAACCACAACTTGCGGGTGCACTGTTGGAGGCTCTCATTTGGGCCTCATACACGTGGAAAAATCTTACGTTGTTTTCGCCTCGAGAATGATTCCAGGTGGTCGATCTCCTCTTCAGCTTTCCTGCTAGCGTCACAGTGGTAATCGTTCCATTGCTGCAAGCTGTCACACTGTTCTTCAAGAAATCTGCATCTCATCAGTATAAGTTCTGTTTGCTGGGTCACAAATAATGCCCGATGTTTTAGTTTACCGTATGACCATTACTAACGGCTGTAACGGCCTGTAACAGTTTTTCTTCTTTATGAAATATCTCAGAAAGTACTCGGACGATCTTTGTAAAAATTTAGCAGGCGTGTTCACTATGGGTTACGAATGATGCCTGATGTTTTAGTCTTCTGTTATAGCCGTTACCAATGGCTATAACGGCCCATAACGGTTTTTCTTCTTTATGGAATATCTCAGAAAGCACTTTGTCGATCTTTCTGAAAATTTGTAGGTATGTTCATTATCGGTCACGGAATATGCCTGATGTTTAGTTTACCGTTATAGCCGTAACTAACGGCTATAACTGCCCATAACGGTTTTTTTCTTTATGGAATATCTCAGAAAGCACTTGACCAATCTTTCTGAAAATATGTAGATATGTTTATTATGGGCCACGGATGATGCCCGACGTTTTAGATTACCGTTGTAGCCGTTACTAACAGCTATAACGAGCCATAACGGGTTTTCTTTTATATGAAATGTCTCAGAAAGTACTTGGCCGATCTTTCTGAAAATTTGTAGGTATGTTCATTATGGGTCACGGATGATGCCCCGATGTTTAAGTTCACCGATATAGCCGTTACTAACAGAAACACAATGGTTTTCTTCTTAATGGAAAATCTCAGAAAGTTCTTGGCCGATCTTTCTGAAATTTGTAACTGTGTTCATTATAGGTCTCAGATGATGCCCGATGTTTACCAGAAGAGCCATTACTAAACGGTTACACACCAGCCTAAGACGGTTTTTCCTCTTTATGGAATATCTCACGTGTATTCAGGATAAACTGGGAATACGTTTATATGCTTTGCATCTCGTTTTCAATATTTTTTTTTTCGGACACGGCAAACGCGTTTTTATCGTTTCTTCGCCACATTTCTCAGTGTGTGTGTGTGTGTGTGTGTGTGTGTGTGTGTGTGTGTGTGTGTGTGTGTGTGTGTGCGTTTGTGTATGTGGTGTGTGTGTGTGTTTGTGTGTGTGTGTGTGTGTGGTGTGTGTGTGTGTGTGTGCGTGCGTGTGTGTGTGTGTGTGTGTGTGTGTGTGTGTGTGTGTGTGTGTGTGTGTGTAACCATGCACACATACACACAAAAGACACACGCTGTCACGAGCACGCTTACACACAAAGACACACACATACACACACACGCACGCACGCACGCACCACGTGCGCACGCACGCACGCACGCACACACGCACGCACACACACATATGCACACACAGAGGCGCACGCGCCCGCTCGCGCGCTCGCACACGCTCGCAATACATGCATACATACATTCATCCCCACATGCGGCATAATTGCGCTTATGCACAGATTCACAAGGAAAGCTTCCGCAAACACCAGATGCCGTACCGCCTGTCCGTGCGTGTACCACATGTATGAAACACCACATAATGAACATACATACAGACATCCACACAACACTGCACTGCACAAATACATACACACAAACAAAAGACACACCACCACTATATACTACACTGCACTGCACTACACTACACTACACACTACAGTACACTACAGTACAGTACACTACACTGCACTACACTACACTACACTAACACTCCACTGCAAAACGCACACACTCATACACACACACACGCACACACACACACACATTCACGCTCACACACACACACACACATACACACACACGCGCGCGCGCGCTCACACACACACACGCGCGCACACACGCGCGCACACACACACACACACACACACACACACACACAACACACACAACACACACACACAACACACACACACACACACACACGCACACACACACACACACAACACACACACACACACACACACACACACACACACCACACACTCACACACACGCACGCATGCACGCACGACACACTTCAGCGCGCAGAGCACGTGCTTCCTTCTACGCTCTCGCGCGAACACGGGCTGAATATTAATCGATATACATGTTCTCTCTCTCTCTCTCTCTCTCTCTCTCTCTCTCTCTCTCTCCTCTCTCTCTTCTCTCTCTCTCTATATTTAGGATATATATTGTTTTCATATGTAGATAATCAAATAGTTATGTGTTGCTTTCGTATGAAGATAATCAGATACTTGTGTGCGCCCACGTCATGTGCCTTTTCACATGTACATTTTCATACTTGTACGGATACATTTTTGTGCATGCATTCATATGTTCGAAAGCACCACAATATATAAAGAATATTCCAAAGAATCCATTATATATTTCGATGAGCAAGAAGAACTATCTCCCTTGCACATGTGTTTCTGTTTCTTCCAGATTGCCTTTCCCCTCTTGCACTAAAGGTCGTATTTTTTTCTTGAATACATATTGCATCAATATTTCCCAGTATAGACAAAGAAAACATTGATTTAAACAATCCAATCGCATGCAGCATGTATGATTCATTAACTGTTATTTTCGAACAGGACATGATACCATAAGGGTTTTACGCATTATTATAAGGGTAAAAAAGAAAGAAAGAAAGAAAGAAAGAATGAAACAAGAGAAAAAAAACTCACCTTTCCTTCCCTTTGAACTCTTCCTGTTTAATATTGTAAATAGTTTTTTTTTTTCACAGAGTTAAGAACAAAATCATGGAAAAAGGAAGAAAGGAGGAGAGGGAAAACAATAAAATGTTTCACCGTAATTAGATTAGATATTATATTAGGCTTACAGAACACAATGTAGCCCATCTCCCTCCCCCCACTCCCTTTATATTCCTGTGTTTTAGGCAGCGTTCACAGATCTAATGAAAGCGAACTTGAAAAATGATACCGTGAGATAGTGGTCATGCAGACTTTTTTTTTTTTTTTTTTTTTTTTTTTTTTACAAATAACTAAAACAAATCACTCTCTCAATCACTAGTACCGAAAACGAGAAATCACTGTTCGTTATATATTATAACAAACATTGGTGGACGAGTCCTGCGTTAGGAAACTAGTCAGTTAGTATTTTTTATATTGACTGTTGACTTTTACATTGAATTTTCAGTATATCAAATCATTAATAAAAGACATCAAAAGTGGAAGAATGTCACTGATTTTACATCTGTAAATTTACAGTTTTGCATATAACATAACGAAGTCAAACACTGTGTCCATTTTGAGAGTCCAGGCATTTGTTTAAAATTGTAAAATAAGTTTTTTCACAGAAATTCATGTTCAAGACAATCCACATTTGTCGTTCGGTAGATTTTCAAGGACCTGACCAACATTTCTCATGTGTTGACCTTTCCACAGAGGGCGACACGAAATTGCTTGTGATCACTTCTTCTTCCTTGACAGCGACCACAATCAACTTGATGATTCTGTCACTTATGCAAGGGGGTCCGAACAGAAGGGGGGGAAAAACCCAAAACTGGGCGTGGCTTTTAATGGAAACGGGATGCCCTTGACACACAAAGGTGTCGATGGTCTCGGCCTCTACGACGTCCTCGGGCAGCTCGTTCCAGTCCTTTGATGGTACGAGGAAGGAACGCCTGCTGTCTGTACTGCGTTCTGCACTGCGGAATGGTGAGCTGCTGATCGTGACCGTGGCGTCGGGCCTGGGTCGTTGTGGATCTTGTACAGCATGGATAGGCGTGCTGTACGTCGTCTGTCCTGGAGGCTGGGCCACTTCAGTTCTTCAAGCATGGCGGTGGGGCTGGAGGTGTTGTGGTAACGCCTCATCACGAAACGGGCTGTCCTGTGCTGCACCGCTTCAAGCTTACTGATGTTCTGCTCTGTGTGTGGATCCCAGATGCTGCTGGCGTACTCCAGGATGGGTCGCACAAAGGACTTGTAGGCCATTTTCTTGATCTTCCTGGAGCTGACTTTGATATTACGACGCAGGAAGCCAAGGGTCTTGTTGGCTTTGTTGCACAGATGGTTGATGTGCGTGTCCCAGCTGAGATCGCTGCAGATGATGACGCCTAGATACTTAGTGCTGGTGACGGTCTCCAGGATATGGCCTGCAGACAGTAGTCAAAGTGGAGGGGGCTCCTGCTGCGGGTCACACAGGCAGAGTGGTGCACTTTCCAGGATGAAAGGCCAAGTCCCCATCTCTTCTCCCACGCAGCAAGCTGGTTGAGGTCTTGTTGTAGATGGGCCTGGGCTGTTGGAGAAGTGACCATGTTGTAGACCGCCGTGTCATCCGCAAACAGGCATGACCTCGTAGTCAGGGTGTCGGGGCAAATCATTTATATAGATCAAGAACAGACAAGGCCCCAAAACTGAGCCTTGTGGGACTCTGGACCTGACCAGGACGAAGCCACAACGCTCTCCGCTGACGACCACCGCCTGCTTTCTGTCTCTCAGGAAGTCGGCTACCCAGGTGTTGATCTCTCCTCGAACACCGTAGTAGTTGAGCTTGTGAGACAGCAGGCTATGGTTGACCTTATCGAAGGCCTTGGCAAAGTCCAACACCAAGATGTCGGTTTGCTTCCCGCTCTCCATGTTCTCAAACGTTCGTTGTGAAGTCAAGGAGTTGGGTCTCGCAAGATTCTTCTCATGCAGAAGCCATGCTGTTGGTTGCAGAGGATGCCGTGGTGTTCGAGATGGTTCATGATGGTGCTGGTCAGGATGTGCTCCAGCACTTTACAGCATACACTCGTCAGAGAGACTGGTCTGTAGTTTGCCGGGTTATACTGCTCTCCTTTCTTGAACACCAGCGATAACATGGGCAGTTTTCCAATCAGCTGGTAGGAGGGTGCCGGTATTGACTGAGACTGGACTGGAAGATGATGGTAAAAGCTGGTGCCAGTTCGTTTGCCAGCTCCTTCAGGATCATTGGGCTGATGTTGTCGGGTCCCGGTGCTTTTTCCAGGTTTCAGGTTGCTGATGAGCTTCTTCACCCCGTGGATATTGATGCCAACCTTGTCTAGGGTTGGGAAGTCTCTGAGTGGGAGTCTATATTTTTCCTGGAATTCCTCCTGTGAGTAGGTCTGGCCGCTGCCGAATACAGACTGGAACTGGCGGTTCAAGATGTCTGCATGTGCTTTTGGGTCAGACACCAACCTGCCTTCTTCCTTCGGCCGGAGCGCGACACCGGCGTTGGACAACTTCAGGTGTTTTATGTACGACCAGAAAGCGCTTGTTCTTGGCTGCTTGCGTGGAGTCTGCTTCGTCGAAGGGTGTCATCGAGGTAGGACCAGTATGCTCGTCGTAGTTGACGCTGGACCTCTCTTCGGAGTTGCTTGTGCTGCTGTTTCAGGTCTTCTGTCTCTCGCTTGCGCATCTTCTTGAAGATGCGGTCTCGTCTGTTGATGAGTCGGGCGTAGGATCCAGGGCTGGCTTTCCTTGACACGGACCTGTTTATGGAGGATGAACTGCTTGACAGCTGCATGACGAGTGTCTCTGAAGTGAAGTAAACCCACAGCTCTTCTGTAGTAGCAGTGTCCTTCATCTCTTCCAAGGTGTTGGTGAGGTCGGTCATAGACTTCCGGAGACCCTCCCCGTCCGCCTTATTATACAGTGGAATGGAGCGCGGTGCCTGTTTCCTCTTCTGGATGTAAACCACCACCTCACAGTAGACTGCCGCGTGGTCAGACAGCCCAGGAAGGACTTCCACTCGCAGAATCAGCTGTGGGTTGTTGGTTATGATTAAGTCCAGGGTGTTTCCCTCTCTGGTAGGTTCTACCACCAGTTGCTTAAGGCTATAATCGTTCAGCATGCTGATGAAGTCGCGGTGCAGTCTGGGGTATACAGGCTTTGGGTGTATGGGCCATCAGTTTCCAATCCCAACTGGGAAAATTCAGGTCACCGCCGATAAGAAGATGGGCGTTGGAAATCAGCGCGGCCGCGGGAGACAATCTCCAATGGGTAGAAAGCTCACTAATATATATAACTCCTGGTCAGATACCAGTATTTCGAAACCTGATTGTTTCTCTTCAGTGACCGCGGAAAGTGGTAATTTGACTTCTCTGCCTTTTGGGTTTTAAGAAGAATGCTATACCAAAAAAGGCTGGTGTGCAATACCGTAGTATGTTTGTTGAGTTTTCAAAAAACCAACCAAAGGTGCCACCTAAGAAGCAAAAGAAAATCATGAAAGAGCAAAACAAGCTGCATTTTCTTGTGAAAAGTAGAAAATATAAAAAGATAACCTCTTAAGACACAAGTGCTGAGGGCCAGTTCTTGGAATGAATCCGCAAGGGACTAAATTACAATAAACTGATAAATTCCAAGAATAAGTACCGAGCACCATTCCAGCAACTTACAGAGCAGCTTGGTGTTGCAATGACTGCAAGAAATATTGAATTATAAACAAGCTTGCTCTTATGTCTTAGATTGTAGAAATAGGGGGTGATAAGCCTTCATATCTGCAGTGGTAGATGATTCTGCCTAACTGACAGTATGTGCTTGAGTGGGTGAATGGGGAATAATAAATGCTTCTCAAAATGAACCTTCAGCAAGCTTATAGTCTCTCCGAAGCGGGAGACAATCTCCAATGGGGAGGAAGCTCACTACATATAACTCCTGGTCAGATACCGATATTTCGAAACCTCAGTGACTGCGGAAAGTGATAATTTAACTCCTCTGCCTCTTCGGTTTTAAGAAGAGATTGTCTCCCGCTTCAGAGACTATAAGCTTGCTAAAGGTTCATTTTGACTTGAGGGAAGAAGGAGGGGGATGGCAGAAAGGAAGAGGGGTATGAATGATGGTGAAGAAGGAGGGAAGGAGGGGAGGGGGCGGTCGTGGGCCGTGGAAGTGACGAGGTCAGGAGCAGGTCTCTGCAGGTCGACTTGTGCAGATAGGGGTATCAAATGTCAGTATAGTAGTTTCGCGTTTGTGGCCGCATCTGAACATCGCCTTAGGCCTCAAACGAAGGAAAGAGATAGAGAGGAATCCATTTCTCTCCCTGAGGGGACTTTTGTCCACTGTGCGACGAAGACTCTGAGCACTGACCAAATGAAATTCTATCCACAAGATCATTGGTGAACAGTCTTCCCAACAATGTCACCAAGCACGCATGATGTCCGGCGGAGAACAGCGGACGCTTTTTGTGTTAAGAAGAAGAGGAACAAGAAGAACAACAACAACAAGATGAAGAAGAAGAAGAAGAAGAAGAGACGGAGAAGAAGAAGAAAGAAGAAGAGAAGGAGGAGGAGGAGGAGGAGGAGGAGGAGGAGAAGAAGAAGAAGAAGAAGAAGAAGAGACGACGAGGAAGAAGGAAGAAAGAATAAAGATGTAAAAATGAAAGTACTGCTCAAATGATATATTCATTCTTAAACATTTATAATCCTAAACACAGTAATTTCACATGCAGTCACGTTGGTCTGTTATTGTCATTGTTTTTGTTGTGGGGTGGTTATGAGGATACTGATGGAGAAGCTTGGTGAGGTGTACTAGGATGCGGGAACCCTCACATTATGACCCCCTGGTTCAGCAATCCCTGCATCAGGCAATCAGCTTGGGAAAAAAGCAGTCTATCAAAGCGCAGGTACTATTGAAAAACATGGCCACCGTAGCGACTCAGAAGCAGTGCAGTGTCCCCTCCGGTGGGTGATCTAACGGAAACTTGTAGTGCCGGGATTGATATGAGTACAGCGTTTGTGTAGAATTGTAGGACAGGCTGTGAATGTGTTCTGTGAAAGTTTTGTTACGGCACAGAAAGTGGGGTACCCAAATTGAAATGAAAAGCAAAAAAAAAACGTTATGTTGGAACAGAAGAGATACCAAAAATGATCAAGTGATGCTCTGTCAATTTTTTTTTGTTCTGCGACAAATAATAGCGATCCACTTTTTTCATGCTACTTTTTCCTAGGTATATTTTTAAGGTCAGGACTGCATTCTGAATGACGTACGGGATTTTTAACCAAGTCCCTTACACCGCTCATGCCCTAAGTGCTTTTGAAGCCCTTTGACAGCGCATGATTTTGATGAACTCGTCTCTGAATTTCTTCCCAGTCAAACAGTACAGGTAAAAGTTGACGGCACTGTTGGAAAAACGTTAACAAATACATGACGGCGTTGATTAAACACACACTTCAGCCAGTTGGTAGACGGAAAGACGATGAGTGAAAATTGCCACGAAGTAAATAACATAGTGAATACAAATAGGCAAAGTCAGCACTATGAAGGCAACGGACACCAAGATGACGGTGAGGGTCACAGATCTTGTTGTTCTCTGGCGAGCCTCTGTTTGGTTGGACATTGTTTGTGCAAACTTGTGGCGAGTCTCCGCTACACTCATCTTCAGCCTCCAGACCAACACACTGTTAGCAAGAGCTAAACAAGCAAATGGCAGCAGCGAGTAGACGACCAAATCCACGTATGTGAACACTTCCTCCACAAATTTAACGTACTTTTCTGGATTCATAGTGCACTTGTATACGCTCAGTTGGTCTTGGTAAAAACCAAGCTGTATCCGTAGAAATAATGAGAGTAATAAGCTGCAAAAAATACAGCAATTCCTATGAGTAGAACAAACACACTTCGACGTGTGCACATAAGGTTAACACGATGTGGCCACACTACAGACATCGCTCTGTGTATGGTCAGACAGACCAGAGACCAAGCACTGACAGCTGTCGAGCCTGCTGAAATCCAGGTGTATATCTTGCAAACGACGTTGTGTGTGTATTTCTCACCGCAAGCAAAGACGCATTTTCAGCCCAGTTACTCAGAAGACTTACATCGAGAGTTACTAAGTCCACAATTGCCAACCCAGTGAAGTATGTGTTCACAACTAGCTCTCCTGACCTCATCTTCTGCATGACAACGATGGTCATGATGTTGCCGAAGTTGCCCAGAAGAAGGATGACAGGAGCACCAACGTACCAGATGTAAATGCTGATTTTGTACAGTGGAAGGGATTCTAATGATGGTTCTGTCAAGCTTCCTTGGTGTCCCGCGATCGTTGAAATATTCCGGACATCAGATGAAGATGTTAAAAGCCATAGATCTGACAAGCAAGTTCACAAATAGGTATGTCTGTTGAAATCAGCGGGAACTGATTTGTCAGAATTCAATCTCCGCTGATTCTAATTTAGCAACTGGTATGTTACTATCAATTTCGTGTTTCTGGAAAGTAAGATAATGCACTCATTTTTCTCATAAATTAATTACCAAATGGTAGGATTTAAGATATTTACATTTTTTTACCAATCTGCATATGCAGCAGAATTTAATCGGACATAAACATTCAAATCGCATCAAAGTACAAAAGAAAAGCAGTTCAGTTTTCCGCAATGGATGATTGTCTTCAAGCATTTTAATACCACTATTCAATACTACTATTAGGTCAGACAGACACGCGACAGAGGCGATATACAGAGGAACCTCTCTCAATTTGTTCAATTTGTTTTGCATGCCGGAAGCACTTAAAGAAGTGAGTAGATGGGGGTTTCGAGTAATTTTTTGAAAAACGTTGCTATAATATTCAACAACCCTCCTCCCCCCGCCCCTTCAAATTCCATAGTAACCATTGACGAAAAAGGCTGCCACAAACAGACTGATGAAAAGAGAGAAAGACACACAGCAGTAAGAAGAGAATCCAAAATAACCATTCACGAAAAGGAGCCAATCAGACTGATAGCTATATTACAGTTTTATTTAATAAAGCCTATCGACTTCTACATACCACTGTATGAGCATTTATTCTTCTTAGATCATGGTTATTATTATTATCATTATCATTATTATTATTATCATTATTATCATCATCATTATAATTAACATCATTATCATCAAATAATATTATTTTTTATTATCATTATGATCATCATCATTATTGTTATTATTGTCAGTATTGTTGTTGTTCTTCTTCTTCTTCGTCTTGTTACAATTGATGTCATTGTTGTTGTTCTTCTCTTCGTCTTGTTACAATTGATGTCATTACTATTGTTTATGTTGCTCTTTTGTTTGTTAATAACTTCTCAATATTTATAAGTCTCTCATTCTTTTGATGTTTTTACAAAAAAGCGCGAAAACGTGTAGAAATACAATACCAGTTAAAAGGGTGATTACTATACAAGAGTAGATTGTGGAAAAGGCGTGCTATGGAACAAAAATACGACCGACAACCTCAGTTTGTGTCATCACGGACAACAGACAGACGAGTCTGGAATCAAGACTTTCCTGCGTCGCTCCATTTCTATTAACAGACATTTTCATTATGCAGAGAGAGAGAGAGAGAGAGAGAGAGAGAGAGAGAGAGAGAGAGAGGAGAGAGAGGGGAGAGAGAGAGAGAAGAACGAGAACAAGAACAAGAACAAGAACAAAAACTTTATTCTCCAGGCCACTAGCCCTTAGAAATAGGGTCAAAATATACAGAATGTTATGGACGTGGAATAAAGCAATTGTTACAGTAAATAATATCTGATAATTACAACATAGTGGACTTAAATCTTTCATGAATTTCTCCTTCAATTGGTGACAATATTCCTTTGTTGAAGAGCATGAAAAATATACATGGCAAGTTTCTCTATCGTATCTACTGACCCCTTGTGAAGTGTATCGGTATACGGTTGTTTAATACCTTTCAGATTTTGTTTTCTTATTTCATCATACCTAGGACAGTAATGTACAAAATGATTTTCATCTTCAGTTACTTTACATGTTGAACAAGCAAGTTTTAGGTTTTCGCTAAATATTCTCCTAAATGAAGAACCATTTATTGGTAGTACCCCAGTCTTAATTTCACAAGTCCGTCACGGAAGCATCTGATATCTAAAAACTGGAAGGGTTGTTTTAAAAAGCGATAATTTCTGTATATATCTTTATTCATAATAGATTCCCCCATTCTTGTAAATAATGATCTTTCAGACTTTGTTTGAATAAAGAGAGAAAAGCCTTTTCACATCCTACTCCTTGATTTATCCATGCGTGCCCAAACCCCATTCTGAACATGATATTTCTGATCTGACTCGCCCAACATACTTTGCCCCTTTCATCTAATTTCCAAAGCATTGCATATGCAATCCTTGGGATTCTAGTCGTGTCCATCTTAAGAATTCTAAGCCAATATTTAATACATCTGAAATAACTATTCACATATAATGGGTACCTTCCTGTTTCCCCAAGAACAAACTTATTTGGTACTTTTAATGGGACTCGTAAAAATCTTTCACATGCATAACTGTGAACCTTTTCAATGTTGTCTAATCTATTCATACCCCACATTTCAGCTGCATACAGTAATATGGGTTGTACTTGAGTGTCAAATATTTTGAAAAAGCAAGATTTGAAATATCATGCAATCTGCCAATATATTTCACACATTCAAAACAAGCTCTTCTGCCCTTCACCGCCAGAGCATCAACACACTTTGGTATGCTCATTTTAGTTGTAAACACATAAACAAAGATAGTTATATTCATTTACTACTTCTAAAGAATCCCCATTTATATTCCATTTGTAGTTTTTGCCTAGAAATCCTCCTTTTCGAAATACCATAACCTTTGTTTTTGTCTTTGTTAATATTCAGAAATAGCTTTTTGCAAGATTCGTTCAGTACATCAATTTGATTCTGTAGACCTCTAGCGGCGTCGGACAGCAGAACTATATCATCAGCAAAAAAAAAGTATACATAGCTCAACATAACCTGGTAACAATTGGATACCATGTATTCCATTTTCTTCCACTGCAATAACAATTTCATTTATAAAAATTTAAAAAAAAAGTCTGGGCTCAGGATGCAGTCTGTCTCACCCCAACAGGACAATAAAAAAAAAAATCAGTTACGCGATCCTCTATTCTGACGCATGAAAGAGCTGATTTATAAATAGCCCTTATTGCCTTAATAAATTTACCATGATTCCTGGTTTTACCAGAATATCAAATAATGATCCATGCTGAACTGAATCAAAACGCTTTTCTCAGGTCCACAAAAACATGCAAAAAGCTTTCCTCCTTTCTTTGAAAAACATTTCTGAATGATTGCATTCAAGGTGAAAATGTGGTCAAATGTAGAATACCCCTTCCTGAGACCTGCTTGGGACTCTGTTAGCTTCTGATTGTTTCAATAAAGTTCACTAATCTCTTGTGAGAATATTAGTATAGCATTTACTCATTAAAACTCAATAGTGACACACCTCTGTAATTATCTGTTACTGTTTTATCACCTTTCTTAAGAATTGGTACTATAATAGATTTTATCCATTCCTCAGGATATTGACCTTTCTCGAAAAGATTATTAAATAATTTCGTCATGAATTTGACTGATTGTTCACTACATAGTTTCAACATTTCAGGAATAATTCCATCAATACCGCATGCTTTTCCATTTTTCAGTTTATGAACTGCCTCATAAACTTCTCTTTCATGAATAGGTGAGTTTAAATCACTGCATTCTGATTCGTAACTTTCAAAGCTTAAATCAAATGTTTTATTTCTGAAAAACACTGAATAGGCTTTTAAAGTGGTGAAAACCACTGCTGGTCAGAAATTTCAGGACAAATGCGAGCCCTCTTCTTACTAGACATAAATTTAACTTCTTTCCAGAACGATTTACTGTCTTTGCCAAAACTTACAAGTTTCCTTGCTTTTTCACGTTTTAAAGCTGCTCTTTTTTTCTTTTTAGCAGTGTTTTGTACTCCTTCCTATCCTGAACAAATTGCCTCCTTTCCTCTGATTGTTATGTATTTGACACAGTATATGTTACTTGCCTTGCTTTGTTTGATTTCCTCAGTATCATCAACGAATTCTTGCTTTTATCTGAAACTGTCTCTATTCAGCATCAAAACCACTGTGGAGGTTTAATCTCTTTATCAGTACAGACACATTTTTTCACATGCAGTAGTACTTAGCACCAAGGTTCTAGAAAACAAGGTTACAGCTTGATTCACATCATTATCAATATGTGCTAGAGCTTGTAAATACATTTCTTGCATCTCCTTTGTATTGACATTTTCAGTGAACTGTTGCTCTAATGACTTATCCCAACATTGCTTTTCCATCCACTTTTTTGCTTTCTTGCCTTGGCTGTCCACGTTTGCCTGAGAACTCAGGGTGGTTAACAGTTTGATACAAACAGGTAAATGTGATGAATCAATAGGTAAATGTGATGAATCAATAGAGGACAAAATATTTAAAGAACTAATATAATTCTGTAAACATAAACCACTAGAAGTTATAAAAGTAATCAGTAGTGCTCCCTCCATTGCTCGATACAAAAGTGAGTGATGCATCAAAATCATATTTACTTAAAACCATTGATAATGATACATTCAAACGCTGTGCATAAATTCAATAAATCTCGCCCAAAAACCAATGTGTTCCCGACATGGGCATCATCATTGTGGGATGGGGCTGTAGGAGACACACTGACGGGGGATACCAAACAAGTCACTGGGGGACATGTCATTTCTACCTTCCTCTACCAGTCTCACCCCCCACTGGTCGATTTTTCGCCAGTACCTTGGTTGGGGGTTACGTTGAGGCTGGGGTTTTGCGGGTGTGGAAAACATCTGGGACTGACAGGTCGATGGGTGAGCCTTCGGGTTACTGTCCACAGTAACATATGTTGTCTAAACATTGTCTTTGTCAGCAGCAGTTGTTGGTTGTCAAGTTTTTTTCAGCTGTGCTGTCTCTGGTACTCTCATACTCTGCAGGTGAAGGGTATCTGTTATTGACCTTCGGCTTCTGACTCTGGAGTGTCGGGAGTGCGTTTATGTCATAGGGGTGGGGTGGATGGCCATTCAGGCTGCAGATTGCCTGGCTGGTCTGACACAGGTCTGCTCTCCATGGAGGTGACTGGATGTGAGTTGAATCAGGTCCTCTCCTTGGGGTATACCACCAGATATTTCTGGGTCTGACTGTCTCTTCCCCATTGCCTTCCTGCTGTCAGCTTCTGCCGCGCTCTTTCTTCCTCTGACTGCAGAGTCAACAGGGCTGTCTTTAGGAAGTGATTTCCTATGGTTCCTGACTTGCTGCCGAGACTGGCTGTGATGCAGACGACCCTTCCAGAAATAGACGCTTCTTCCTGCTGCCTTTTCTTCTTGAGGACTTGGCTCTGTCGATGAGTAAGGTCGGCGGCCACTCTGACACCAATGGAGACAGCCATTTCTTTTCTGCTCTTGTTTGCCTGAAGAATATCGAGTTTATCGTTCCAGCGGGGATGCAGGCGATGATGGGTCTGGGGTTGTTCCAGTCCTCGGTCTTGTGACCCGTGCGATGGGCACGTTCTATGTCATCGACTATCCATTGTCTTTTGTCAGGGAAAAAAATGTTCAGAAGCTGAACAACTTTGCGGGGTGCACTGTTGGAGGCTCTCATTTGGGCCTTCATACACGTGGAAAAATCTTACGTTGTTTCGCCTCGAGAATGATTCCAGGTGGTCGATCTCCTCTTCAGCTTTCCTGCTAGCGTCACAGTGGTAATCGTTCCATTGCTGCAAGCTGTCACACTGTTCTTCAAGAAATCTGCATCTCCTCAGTATAAGTTCTGTTTGCTGGGTCACAAATAATGCCCGATGTTTTAGTTTACCGTTATGACCATTACTAACGGCTGTAACGGCCTGTAACAGTTTTTCTTCTTTATGAAATATCTCAGAAAGTACTCGGACGATCTTTGTAAAAATTAGCAGGCGTGTTCACTATGGGTTACGAATGATGCCTGATGTTTTAGTCTTCTGTTATAGCCGTTACCAATGGCTATAACGGCCCATAACGGTTTTTCTTCTTTATGGAATATCTCAGAAAGCACTTTGTCGATCTTTCTGAAAATTTGTAGGTATGTTCATTATCGGTCACGGAATATGCCTGATGTTTAGTTTACCGTTATAGCCGTAACTAACGGCTATAACTGCCCATAACGGTTTTTCTTCTTTATGGAATATCTCAGAAAGCACTTGACCAATCTTTCTGAAAATATGTAGATATGTTTTATATGGGCCACGGATGATGCCCGACGTTTTAGATTACCGTTGTAGCCGTTACTAACAGCTATAACGAGCCATAACGGGTTTTCTTTTATATGAAATGTCTCAGAAAGTACTTGGCCGATCTTTCTGAAAATTTGTAGGTATGTTCATTATGGGTCACGGATGATGCCCGATGTTTAAGTTCACCGATATAGCCGTTACTAACAGAACACAATGGTTTTCTTCTTAATGGAAAATCTCAGAAAGTTCTTGGCCGATCTTTCTGAAATTTGTAACTGTGTTCATTATAGGTCTCAGATGATGCCCGATGTTTACCAGAAGAGCCATTACTAACGGTTACACCAGCCTAAGACGGTTTTTTCTCTTTATGGAATATCTCACGTGTATTCAGGATAAACTGGGAATACGTTTATATGCTTTGCATCTCGTTTTCAATATTTTTTTCGGACACGGCAAACGCGTTTTATCGTTTCTTCGCCACATTTCTCAGTGTGTGTGTGTGTGTGTGTGTGTGTGTGTGTGTGTGTGTGTGTGTGTGTGTGTGCGTTTGTGTATGTGGTGTGTGTGGTGTGTGTGTGTGTGTGTGTGTGTTGTGTGTGTGTGTGTGTGTGTGCGTGTGTGTGTGTGTGTGTGTGTGTGTGTGTGTGTGTGTGTGTGTGTGTGTGTGTGTGTGTAACCATGCACACATACACACAAAGAGACACACGCTGTCACGAGCACGCTTACACACAAAGACACACACACATACACACACACGCACGCACGCACGCACGTGCGCACGCACGCACGCACGCACACACGCACGCACACACACATATGCACACACAGAGGCGCACGCGCCCGCTCGCGCGCTCGCACACGCTCGCATACATGCATACATACATTCATCCCCACATGCGGCATAATTGCGCTTATGCACAGATTCACAAGGAAAGCTTCCGCAACACAGATGCCGTACCGCCTGTCCGTGCGTGTACCACATGTATGAACACTGACATACATACAGACATACACAAATACATACACACAAACAAAGACACACCCACCACTATATACTACACTGCAACTGCACTACACTACACTACACTACAGTACACTACAGTACAGTACACTACACTGAACACTACACTACACTACACTACACTACACTGCAAACGCACACACTCATACACACACACACGCACACACACACACATTCACGCTCAACACCACCAAACACACACACACTACCAACGCACGCATGCACGCACGCACCACACTCAGCGCGCAGAGCATCGTGCCTTTTCTACGCTCTGCGCTTGCGAACACGGGTCGAATTTATTACACGAATTACGGTTCGCTGTATTGTACTCTCTCTCCTCTTTCTCTCTCTTGTCTTCTCTCTGGCTCTCTCTTCTCGATCTCAATATGATAAATGTTTTATTAGGTAGTTTAATCAAATGAGTATGGGTGTGTCGTTTGTATGAAAGAGAATCAGAACTTGAGTACGCCCACGTGCAGTGCCTTGGCACATGACATTTCATACCTACGGATGACACTTTGGCATGATTCATATGTCGAAAGCACCACAAATAAAAATTATCCCAAAGTAAATTATATATTTTCGTTAGAGAAGAAAACTATCTATCCGCACATGGGTTCTGTTTTCGTCCCGATGCTTTCCCCTCTTGCACTAAAGGTCGATTTTTGCTTGAAGAAAATTGCA
>JADBJO010017871.1:20000-25000 GCA_016801955.1 Conus betulinus | reverse complement strand
ACTTCTCTGGGTCCTATCCGCACCATGGGGTGTATCTTTCTCTTTTCTTTTCGAGGCTGCGTTTTGCTTCGAATGTGCGCTGCCTTGTCCGACACCAGTTTGTCCTGAGCTTTCTCCTCACTTCCCTCGTCACGACCTTCTTTTTCACAGGTCTACGTTTGAAAGCCATTGAATGAAATTCGGAAAAGAAGTGTTACTGGTTCCACAAGACGATCTGGACAAACAGATCACAGGACAAAACACGATGCATTTTGACCTCTTAGGTCTTCCTCAGGTAAAACAAAAAAACGTTCAGGACAATGATGGCGGAGAACGAACTATCTCTTATCTTCTCGTATTCGGCGCAAAATGGGTGTTGAATGAAAACGAGGCTGTTGGGAACGGGACCATGGGAGTTAGAATAATAATGATTACAATGATAATGATGAAAATAGTAATAATAACGATGATAGCGATGGTGATGAAAATATTTGAATGATATGGGGAGGATTGCTACCTCTTGTGGTGATAATATGACGATAGTAGTTATAGTATGAATGGTGGTTAAACACAGAGGGTTGGGGGGGGGGGGGGGGGGGGGGGGGGGGGGGGGGGGGGGGGGGGGAGGAGAGTAGAGGGGTTAGAGGGTAATAGAACAGCATTTATTGAAAATTATTTTTCCCGTCTTCAGTCACCTTACGTTGAAACTACCATTGAATAAAGTTTCTTTCACGTTGAAACTGCCGTTGAATAAAGTTTCTTTCACGTTGAAACTACCATTGAATAAAGTTTCTTTCACGTTGAATCTACCATTGAATAAAGTTTCTTTCACGTTGAAACTACCATTAAATAAAGTTTCTTTCACGTTGAAACTGCCGTTGAATAAAGTTTCTTTCACGTTGAAACTGCCGTTGAAAAAGTTTCTTTCACGTTGAAACTGCCGTTGAATAAAGTTTCTTTCTCAAAGTTCTCCATAAAGAATTCAATCCAGTCACAAAATTGAATTCATCAGAGATGTCTTTCATATTTTTTTTCTGCTTTCTGCTACAACGAGCCCAGAAAGTCTTCGAACAGCACAGTCACTTCTTTGGAGCCAAAACCCACAGCCGGAGGTTTCTGACTTTTCTGGCTTTTCACTGATGCAGTCTGAAGAAATCGTTTGAGAACTTTTTATAATGGCATTTTCAGCAATATTTGAGAAGCTCTTGCAATGTTCCTCTTCGGCTGGCCTGCACTGAATAAATGGATGTTATTAACTGTGTTTTGAATCCTCATAGAGATCCATACCTCACTTTTCCATGGCTACAATCATAAGAAGAGAATCCCTAAAAATTACATCTAGGTACTGGCGTCTCTCTCTCCCTCCCCCTCAGCCCCCACCCCATTATTGCTGTTGTCGTTGTTGATGTTGTTATTGTTACCCTACTTCTTTGTTGTTATTGTTGTCGTCGTCGTTGTTGTCGTTGTGGTTGTTCTTGTCGTTCTTGTTTTTGTTCCAGTGAGGTATCGGTGTGACTGAAGAATTCTCACTGACACGCGATAGCAAATATTCAGGACCTCCGACAAAGAAAAGAAAAAAGAGAAAAAAAAAAAAAACCAAAAAAAAAAACCAAAAAAAGAAACGGAGAGAGAGAGAGAGAGAGAGAGAGAGAGAGAGAGAGAGAGAGAGAGAGAGAGAGAGAGAGAGAGAGAGAGAGGAATGGAGTGCAAGAACAGCACTTCATGTCCTTGCTTCCACTGCTGGCCTGTTCTCAGAGGGGCCAGTGAAGTGCCACAGAGGTCTGGAACTGTCTGTGTGAAGTGGCACAGAGGTCTGGAACTGTCTGTGTGAAGTGCCACAGTGGTCTGGAACTGTCTGTGTGAAGTGCCACAGAGGTCTGGAACTGTCTGTGTGAAGTGCCACAGAGGTCTGGAACTGTCTGTGTGAAGTGCCACAGAGGTCTGGAACTGTCTGTGTGAAGTGGCACACAGAGGTCTGGAACTGTCTGTGTGAAGCGGCACAGAGGTCTGGAACTGTCTGTGTGAAGTGGCACAGAGGTCTGGAACTGTCTGTGTGAAGTGCCACCGAGGTCTGGAACTGTCTGTGTGAAGTGCAACAGAGGTCTGGAACTGTCTGTGTGAAGTGCCACCAAGGTCTGGAACTGTCTGTGTGAAGTGCCACAGAGGTCTGGAACTGTCTGTGTGAAGTGCCACAGAGGTCTGGAACTGTCTGTGTGAAGTGGCCAGCCGGACCTCACGTGACAGGCTGGTCTCTCTGTTACCAGCCAGAAGTGGCGGCCGGTTAAGGAGCCCTTCTCCAAGGAGATAACTGGTGTGTCGATCGATGAGGCTGTGGGCGGTCTGGCATCGTCCACCTGTCAGCACGCGGGGGTGATGTGCACACAGCGGCCGGCGATGTCCGGCATCGTCCACCTGTCTCTGTCAGCACGTGGGATGTGATGTACACACAGCGGCCGCCGATGTCTGGCATCGTCTTTTTCTGTCAGCACGTGGGGGTGATGTGCACACAGCAACGGGCAATCTGGAGATGAGCTGATGGCGATTGTGATGGATGAGGGATAGGTATGGGTAGGAGGGGGAGGGGGGGGGGGATGGAGAAGAGAGGGGTGGTTGTTTCATTTTCGCTTCAGTCAACTCAGAAGACAGAGCAATGCTTCTACGTCTTTACTACATGCTCTCTGATTCACAACTGACAATATACGTTTTACAGTGAACACCAATCAGTTAACAATTCATCACTACCGTTGGCGTGCTGCTGTCAGATGACTGATTACAGTTAACACACTGTAACACGTTAACACACGTCACAGTGGTCATGGTGGGGATGGGTGGTTACTCAGATCTCTCAGACGTCTTGCTTCCCTCCGTCCCCCCCCCCCCCCCTCCCCACATACACACATCCTCCCTCCTTCCCCCCTCCCCCGTCTCTTCTCCCCTCTGCTCCTCTTTATCTGCCAGACTTTGGCATTTGCGCAGTTGCGAAGCTCCGCAGGGAAGGCATAATTTTTTAGGTCGACCGTCAATTACCTGGCGTAACGATAAAGTTGATAACAATAGAGGTTTCTGGATTCTGGATTCGACATTAGAAAAGTAGTTACAGACTCCGAATCAAAAATATACTTGGAGAATATTTCGAAAGGGTCGCCCTGTCTTCTTCAGCTCACTGTTGCTGTTCTGGCAGCGAAGCCTGGTGGGACGACTGTTGTGTGCGGTGAACAGTTGTCAGGATCTGATTGTAGATGGGGGGGAAGTTCAAAGCCTTGATCTCTGTTCAGGCTGGGGCGTCTGGTCTTAATTTCGATGCTTCTTTAACTTCTCTTTTTGTGAGGAAGGGCTCTGTAGATACGATCTTGGTTTCTTGGGGGCTGAAACTGTGGCCTGTGGCTTGTAGATGTTCATGTATGGCAGAAGTAGATCGCTTGAGGGGGTCCGTTTTGTCTTTGACATGGGTCAGTTGCTGGCGTAGGGAGTTGGTGGGTTTGTGGAACACTTTGCATCCATGTTGTTGGAAGGTCCTGGCTAGACGCTCTAAGACTCCTTTAATGTAAGGGATCCCCACTTTCACACTGTCCGTATCTGTAGAAGAAGGGTAGCGAACTCGAGGGCTGTTCCACATCCATGCAGGGTATCCGTTAGCGGAAAGGGCAGTCTTGATGTGTTCTTCTTTCAGCTCTTCCTCCTTAGTGGAACACAGTACAGAGGCTCTGTGCGTGAGAGTGTTGACAACAGATCTCTTGTGCTGGAGGGGGTGGTTAGAGTGAAAGTTCAGATATTGGTCAGTGTGGGTGGGTTTCCTATAGACGGTGGTCTCCACCCTGTCGTCATGCGTTCGGGTGATGAGTGTGTCCAGGAATGGGATCTTCCCTTCTGCTTCAGTTTCCGAAGTGAATTGGATACTGTCGTCGATGGAATTCAGGTGAGTGGTGAAGCTGTCAACCTCCGTCTCCTGTTTGCGGGTCATGGTGTCATCCACATAGCGATACTACATGCTGGGAGGGTGGCAGTGGTCTCAAGGGCTACGTTTTCAAAATGTTTCATGTACAGGTTGGCTACCACTGGAGATACTGGCGAACCCATGGCAGCTCCTTGTTTCTGCTGGTAGCACTCATGGTTGAACGAAAAGTAGGTGCTAGTGAGGCACAGTTCCAACAGTTCTAGCACCTGTTCTGTAGTGAGTTCACACCGCTGACGAAGGTGGTAGTCATCCTCAATCTTCTCCCGAATGACTTGGAGAGCCTTGGGTACAGGGATACTAGTGAAAAGTGCACAAACATCATAGGAGACAAGTTTCTCCCCTGGAGCCAGTTGCTGGTTTTCCATCTTCTGTACAAAATCTGTGCTGTTGACTATGTGGTGCTCGGTCTGCCCGACTGAAGGACCCAATATTTGTGTCAGGAATTTTGAGGCATTGTACATGACACTGCCACAGCTGGACACAATGGGACGGAGGGGGCTTCATTGTTGAGTCACCTGATGGGCCCGGGCCTCAGAAAATCCAGCTCTAGAGTCCAGACCTTTAGCGCCTTGGTAGATAGGAGGTTGGAAGAAACGATGAAAGGATGGAGAGGATTTACGGGTTGGTGGGTAGGAGGATGGAGGAGTGGATTACAGGATGGAGGAGAGGATTACAGGGTGGAGGAGAAGATTACAGGATGGAGGAGAGGCCGACAGGATGGAGGAGAGACTGACAGGATGGAGCAGAGGATTACAGGATTGAGAAGAGGATTACAGGATGGAGGAGAAGATTGCAGGATGGAGGAGAGACCGACAGGATGGAGGAGAGACCGACAGGATGGAGGAGAGGATTGCCGGATGGAGGAGAGGATTGCAGGATGGAGGAGAGGATTACAGGGTGGAGGATGGAGGAGAGGATTGCCGGATGGAGGAGAGGATTGCAGGATGGAGGAGAGAATTACAAGATTGAGGATGGAAGAGAGGATTATAGGATGGAGGAGAGGATTGCAGGATGGAGGAGAGGATTGCAGGATGGAGGATGGAGGAGAGAGAGAATATAGGATGGA
>JADBJO010017871.1:7500-15000 GCA_016801955.1 Conus betulinus | reverse complement strand
TACATTAGTCCTGCGGCTTAAACTCTCAGTGCACGGTCGAAACAGTGGTGGTGTGATGATAATGGTGAAACGTTCATTGCAGTCGTTCACTGAGCTACTGGACACATCACAAGATAACATTGTACTAATTAAGTTTCATAAAAGTATGTTGAACACAGTACCAACGATATATATATTGTGTGGTGCATATGTGTGTCCCCTAGATAGCCCTTATTATAAACAACCACACGTTTCTGTTAATTCTGGTATCTATCTGATTGAACAATGTATTTTGAATTATATTCAAATAATGAATGATTCGTGTGACTTTTTTGATATGCGGAGACTTTAATGCCAGGACGGGAACACTAAATGTTGCAACACATGAGACAGAGGGAGACACGTATGATCTGGTCCAGTCAGACTTGTGTGAAACAAGGTCGTCTCAAGATGATACAGTGAATGCTTATGGTCGCCTTCTCCTTGAGTTCTGTAGTGCGTGTGTGATTTAACAAATACTGAACGGAGCATGTGCTGGGGACGAAAAATGGAAGTTTTACTTATGTATGTGCTACTGGTAGTAGTGTAATTGACTATTTCATTTGCTCAAAGGTGCTGAAAGGTGACAATATGGAGCTAAAAGTGGGTGAAATGTTTTACCTCACAGCACATGCCTGTAGAGCTGACAATAAATTACAAAGAAATGGTCACAAAGGAGAATGAGACGACGTGTACAGAAAAAATCGTATGGACTTTAGACGACTCTTTTTCATTTTCAAGCAGCTGTGCAAAGTCCCTTTTTTTCAGCAAATCTTAGTTGAAGCAACACGTCTTTTACCATTGTCTGTGAACGATGCTGTCGTCTGCTTAAATAATGGGTTGATTAAAGCAGCGGAATGCATGAAGCGTAAAATTTTCACGGGCATAACGTCAAGCCCTTGGTATGACAGAGAATGCAGAGCAGCAAAAAAAAAGATGAGAAAGTGGTGGAGAAATTTTAATCGCTGTAAAGTTAAATCGGCTAAAACTCAATATAGAATTGGCTTGGGCAAATAGCAGACGACAGTACAAGCATTTGCTTAAAGATAAACATAAAACATATAAAAGAAGCAAACTCAATGCGCTCAATATGAAAATAAATGATTCAGGTAAGTTCTGGAGTGAAATCAGGTCTCTAAATCGAAAGACAAAATGCACACCAAACATCAGCACGATTGAATGGTTTCGTCATTTTCGATCTGTATTTAATTCTGTTAATCCTGTTATGGACAACTTTCAAGATAGTGATGAAAGTGAAAGGTATGTTTGATGAGCTCGATAGGCCAATTTGCACGGAAGAAATACATAGAAGCATTCGCTCTCTGAAATCGTGCAAAGCTCCTGGACCTGATGGTATTTTAGCGGAAATGTTGAAAAGCTCTACCGATTGCATCATGCCTTTCCTGTTGTGTTGTTTAATCATATATATTTGACACACACGATTATCCAAGCGTGTGGAACTGTGCCATTATAGTACCTCTACACAAGACCGGAGATATTGATAATCCTGACAATTATCGAGGAGTGTCTCTAATGAGTATACTTGGGAAAGTGTTTGCCAGGGTGTTAAAAAACCGCCTCACACAGTGGGCAGAAGATAACGAAAAGATTGCCGAGGAACAAAGTGGTTTTAGATCAGGTTATTCTACTTCCGACAATATATTTGTCCTGTATTCTATAGTGCAAAAGTATTTGGTGAGAAAGTCAGGGAAAGTATATATGTTTGCTTCGTTGACTTTAAAAAAAAGCATTTGATACAGTTAATCGTAACATTTTGTGGAATGTACTTAGAAAAATTGGTGTTGGAAGTAAAATGCTAAGGATGTTGCGATGTATGTATCATCAAAGTGTGAGATCGTGTGTAAGATGTCCTGATGTTCTTACTGAATTCTTTGAGTGCCCAGTGGGTGTAAGGCAGGCTGTGTATTGTCACCCACGTTATTTTCGTTTTTGATAAAAATGAACTAGCGTTAGAAGTTGCTTCAAAGGGTGACTTTGGATACAGTTAGTTCCCGACTTTGTACAGATCTTGATATTGTTGTTTGCTGATGATGTTATTTTAGCTTCATACTGTCCCAAGGGATTACAAAATCAAATCGATATCCTCAAACAATTTGCAGACAATTATGATATGAGAGTGAATCTGGAAAAGACGAAATAATTGTATTCAGAAAAGGGGGATTTCTGGGCCAGAAAGAAAAAAAATGAAATATGGTGAGGAAGATATAACGGTAGTCAACAGTTATAAATATTTAGGGCTACATTTTACAACCAAGCTTTCACTAACGTATGCTGTGGAAGAGCTGGCCACTAAAGCAAAAATTTAAAACAACTCAGCTCCTTAGATGCCTTTGGAAATTAGGAGATATTTCGAGAAATGTGTTCTTTAAGATGTATGACGCTCAGATTGCTCCCATTTTACTGTACGGGTCTGAGGTCTGGGGCTATCAACAGCTCGATGTACTAGAGAAGACACATATGTTTGCCTGTAAACGTTACTTGAACGTAAGTAGGCAAACACCAAACAAAATGGTGCTGGGAGACCTCGGCCGATATCCAATGTATGTTTTAGCGGCTGAAAGGTGTATTCGCTACTGGCTAAGAGTTTGTAATCTGGCAGAAGAAAGACTACCCAGGAAAGCTTATAATATGCTATGCTAAACCACCTTCAAGAATTGGGGAAAAAAACTTGGGCGTTTCACGTGAGACAGTTATTATTTGTAAATGGATTTGGAGAGGTTTGGTTGCAACAGAGTGTTGGCGATATGAACAATTTCATTCATATTTTTAGACAGAGACAGAGACTCGCTGATCAGTACGCACAAACCTGGCATGATAAACTGGAATCAGCAGAACGTTTTGAACTGTATTCTAGCTTTAAGCATTTCCTACGAACAGAACATTATTTGGATTACGAGATATCACGGTGTCAGAAAGAAGCGTATGTTAAGTTTAGATTTGGATTTCTCCAATAAGGGTGCATAACTGAGATACAGAAGAGATGTGGTACCAAGACATTTATTATGTCCGGTTTGCAAAGGAGCTATTGAAGACGAGTCACATGTATTGTTTGAATGCAGAGTGTATGAAGTATTTAGAGAAAATGTGAATGCTATCAATAACGCTGAAGGAAGTGTGTCGTATGTAATGTCCTGTGCCGATGAAATGTCTGTGAGACAAGTCTCACGTTTTCTGTACAACGTTTTCCGAAGTAGATCACAGCTGATATACAAGAGGAAGAACCGAAGACAGTGTGTGTTCATGCTGTGGAATGATATCTTTGAATGGACAAATTAAGCTCTGGCAAATATTCCGTAGGATTGATGAAGTTAATAGATGGATGCTCGTAAACTTTGATTAATATTGATTGAGGATCTCAGTTATTAACGAGAACTGAAGACTGATCGGAGATCAAGGCGGTAAATAATATGTTAGTGGCTTTTATGGATGATTGATTATTGATAAATGACCAAAGATGGAGGATGATGATGATGACTATTGATCAGTTATTTTTTTTTAATGGTATATATGAGGATAGGATATGATAGGATATGGAGAGGATAAGCGATTTAAGTCGAGTCGAATTAATGAACATTGAGGATAAATGATTCAAATGATAATGATGACTGATTATCAATATTGATCAGTGGCCTCTATGATTAGGGATTCTTGATTGATTACGATCGACGGAATATCAGTGGACAATATTTTTTGACGGTCGAAAATGCTAAGGCTTAACTATTGGTTGTCTGTCTGTCTGTCTCTGTCTCTCTCTCTCTCTCTCTCTCTCTCTCTCTCTCTCTCTCTCTCTCTCTCTCTGTGTGTCACACACACTCACACACTCTCCCCCTCTCTCTTTCTCTCTCTTTCACACACACACACACACACACACACACACACACACACACACACACACACACACACAACACAAACACACACACACACACACATTCACACACACACACACACACACACACACACACACACACACACACACACACACACACACACTCACATACACACTATACACACACCACATGCACACACATAAGAACACACACACAGACACACACACACACACACACACTCACACACACACACACACACACACACACACACACACACACACACACACACAAACACATACACGCGCGCGCGCGCGCGCGCGCACTCACACACACAATAAAAAAACACACTCACTAGCACACACACACACACACACACACACACACACACACACACACACACACAACACACACTCACTCACTCACGCATACTAACACACACTCACACACATGCTAAAACATATACACACATGCACTATACACACACACACACACACACACACACACACACACACACACGTACCACTCCGTGTATTCAACAACCTCAATTTAGATCATTTTGATATGTCTTGGGCTATATAGGGTTGTGCATCCGACTTCAACAGATACACAGTTTTCTCTTCTTCTTCTTCTTCTATAATGAACAGGTTGGAAATGTTAATGCCCATTCGTGTGCTTCGTACAGCGCGAGTGTCTGCATCCTCACACATTGTGAGCAATACTCAGACGGAACCTTTACCGCTAGAAATCTACGTGTGCACTAGAGACATTTGACACTACACTATACCCCAAAGGTGATGTACCTATCTCCTTGTCTCTAGAGCGGTGTCTGTGTCTCTACCCGTCCGTCTGCTTCATCCCTTTTTTGAGGGTGGGGGTGGGGGTGGTGAATGGATGGGTGGTGGTGATGGTGTTGTGTAACCCTGATGGAAACCGGTTTCAAAGGGAGGTGACTGCAATTGGAAATTGAAACAAAGTTTTGAAGTCATTTTAAGTTTAAAAAAAAAAAAAAAAAAAACGACGCGCTTCGACCTCTTAGGTCTTCTTCAGGCGCGACAAACAACATCCAGGACGCCCATCTTACGCCGGATTCTAGAAGATAGTGATTGCTCGTTCTTCGTTTCCGTTGTCCTGAATGTTGTTTATCTTGCCCGAAGAAGACCAAAGAGGTCGAAACGCGTCGTGTTATGTCTTGTGATTTGTCTGTCCATGTTAATCGGCGGGGGGTTACTTCAAATTAGGTTTAACACCTGACTGAAACTGCCAACGTCAATGGATGACGATCTGGATGTTTGTGTTGTTGTTGTAATGGGCGCACCGGGTGCCAACATTGCAGCAGTATTTGTAATCAGCTTCGTTGTTTATTTCGTAGCATGTCTTTAGCTCCAAATCCAAACTGAGGTGAATCGTATCGCAGGCTTGTGTATTGTTTTGTTTTCTGAGTCGACAGAGTTGCGGGTCTAGCACTGTCTTGGTTGTCTGTTGTCATGGCGACAGCATGAGAAAGCTGAGAAACACCGTTCCTCGCTTCGCGCGCTTGTTGTCATGGCAGCGGTGATGATGATGGCGTGGCATTGTATGTCGACAGACCGTACCCAACTTGGAAACAGAATACCGTCAGTCAGCCCGCTTTGACAGGAGACCTCGTGAAATCAATGGACTAATAACCGCACACATCAAGACAGTCAAGTACACTGAAAATGCGTTGATAATAATCGTACATTCAAAATCCACCCGGTTTGACGTGTGTTCTATGCATTTGTCGTTGGAAGTACTGATCATAGAAAATCTCCGTCCGTACTAAATGTAGACCAGTGAACGCAGCTGTGTTTTGTAGTCGTGAATCTAAAAAACCAAAGTAACTCTCAACAACTACTTAACTGGTTGGCTTTTTTCAGATTACCATTTCTAGGTATAATCGTTTGAACAATAGTGTTGAGAACTTTTCGCGCCTCATGCGGTCACATCTGTCCGTTGGACTCCTACAGCCTACTGTACCCGACACTTTGCGGCAGGCTGACAATGGACCTAGACACTCGCATCCTACTGGCTGTCGAAGGAACTTTTAGATCACGAACCTAGGCTGGCGATCTTTATGAATCGTACTGTTCCTTTCTTTTTTTCTTACAAATTTGATTTAATTTAATTTGATTTTTTGTTTCATTTATTTTATTCATCAATATATTCATTTATTTATTCATTTGTTTTTTCTTTTGATGATCCGTTACGCATACCTCGATCAACTATCTCGGAATCACAGAGGCTGTGTCAGGCCAGTTGACAATAGGCTAGAACACCAAGGCTACATCAAAATGTTGTTATGCTGTGTCAGGCCAGTTGACAATAGGCTAGAACACCAAGGCTACATCAAAATGTTGTTATGCTGTGTCAGGCCAGTTGACAATAGGCTAGAACACCAAGGCGACATCAAAATGTTGTTATGCTGTGTCAGCCAGTTGACAATAGGCTAGAACACCAAGGCGACATCAAAATGTTGTTATGCTGTGTCAGGCCAGTTGACAATAGGCTAGAACACCAAGGCTACATCAAAATGTTGTTATGCTGTGTCAGGCCAGTTGACAATAGGCTAGAACACCAAGGCTACATCAAAATGTTGTTATGCTGTGTCAGGCCAATTGACATAGGCTAGAACACCAAGGCTACATCAAAATGTTGTTATGCTGTGTCAGGCCAGTTGACAATAGGCTAGAACACCAAGGCGACATCAAAATGTTGTTATGCTGTGTCAGGCCATGTGACATAGGCTAGAACACCAAGGCTACATCAAAATGTTGTTATGCTGTGTCAGGCCAGTTGACAATAGGCTAGAACACCAAGGCTACATCAAAATGTTGTTATGCTGTGTCAGGCCAATTAACATGGGCTAGAACACCAAGGCTACATCAAAATGTTGTTATGCTGTGTCAGGCCAGTTGACAATAGGCTAGAACACCAAGGCTACATCAAAATGTTGTTATGCTGTGTCAGGCCAGTTGACAATAGGCTAGAACACCAAGGCTACATCAAAATGTTGTTATGCTGTGTCAGGCCAGTTGACAATAGGCTAGAACACCAAGGCTACATCAAAATGTTGTTATTCTGTGTCAGGCCAATTGACAATAGGCTAGAGAACACCAAGGCGACATCAAAATGTTGTTATGCTGTGTCAGGCCAGTTGACAATAGGCTAGAACACCAAGGCTACATCAAATGTGTGTTATGCTGTGTCAGGCCAGTTGACATAGGCTAGAACACCAAGGCTACATCAAAATGTTGTTATGCTGTGTCAGGCCAATTAACATGGGCTAGAACACCAAGGCTACACCAAAATGTTGTTATGCTGTGTCAGGCCAGTTGACAATAGGCTAGAACACCAAGGCGACATCAAAATGTTGTTATGCTGTGTCAGGCCAGTTGACAATAGGCTAGAACACCAAGGCGACATCAAAATGTTGTTATGCTGTGTCAGGCCAGTTGACAATAGGCTAGAACACCAAGGCTACATCAAAATGTTGTTATGCTGTGTCAGGCCAGTTGACAATAGGCTAGAACACCAAGGCTACATCAAAATGTTGTTATGCTGTGTCAGGCCAATTGACATAGGCTAGAACACCAAGGCTACATCAAAATGTTGTTAT
>JADBJO010017870.1:0-36565 GCA_016801955.1 Conus betulinus | reverse complement strand
CGTCAACTAAATATACATTTAAGCGATCTTGCTGGGCCCTATAACTAAAACTCCAGTATAGGCTGTCTGCCCTGCTGTTGGATATTTGAATGAGGAATCTTCTTTCGTAATGTATCGCAAATTTTGTTTGAGATTGTTGCTTGATTGCATTGCTAAGTTAGGGTGGTACAATGTCCAAACTCTAACGAGCCCCCCTGTCAGAAATGCTGTATTTTGCTTCGGTTGTACTTCTGATCTAATAACGCGTCTTTGTCATTCATTAAAAGTTAGTTAATATGAACATATATGTCTTTTAATGCTCCTTGAAAGTAGGTCATGCGCAAATTAACACATATAGTAGATTACTAAATCAAGGGGTATAGAAAAGATCGATTTCCATTTCCGCAAAATCTTATGCTTTGGGCCTTGGGTATTACTGCTCGTTCAGCATCTGAGCGGCCTACTCTATGTTTTAGCGCATCATCATTATGGGAGGTTCTTGAAACGCATCCGATCGCCCTGTCATTTGCGGTTCGCTCATAGATCAGAATAGATTGAAACTATGTCTGAATTATGTAAAGAAAAACTGCTTGGCCCTCAAAGTTTTTACGGAGAAGACTTTCTAACAATGACTCTCGCCCCAGATTATCAACTAGGTCCTGTTTGGGTCTGTTTCTGATTCAGTTTCTATTTGAAAGTAAGTCGCGCTGAGCCTGGGCACAATCCCAATCTCATCTGCTCCTAGGTAATGGAAATGTAATGTAAGAATTTGATTGTAGCAATAGTAGATGGGTTATTAGGAACAAAACAACCATGTTGTTCTATTCCCTCTCAACCTTAAGGGCTCTTTCAGTCTTTCTGTGTGGTCAAGAATTGAACAATATACTTGGCAAACATTTTTTTTTATAACACAAAAAATAACAAGTTAATATTTTAAAAACAAAAACATGGAAGGCATTGCGATGAAGGATTATGGTTTTGATCTGGAACGGACAAGTGCGGGGACTCCTTGGACATCCATTGCCGACAGATAATGAAAACGTTAAGTAAGGTAAGAGCATTTTGACGAAAGTGGTTTTAGGTCAGAACCTCCGATTTTTTGACTTAATGATTTGAAAAACTAACAAGAAACAATCGGTTTGGTGAGAAGTGACCCAAGGGCACAACGTGGTAAGTTAAACTACAACCAAAACCCCTCAAAGTTTTAGCAAGAGTACACGTAGGCATAAGGCTCCCCCAGTGTGAGTGAACAACACTCAGCTTGGTATTCTAGAAACCACCAAAATCAGACGCGGGATGTTTCTAAACTTCAAAAACACACCTACAAGCACGTCCCAATAGCTAACCACCTGCACACCATGGCACTTCATAGATCGTTAAGATTCAAGTTCAAACAGCAGACCCCTAATAGAAGCAGAAACCAGTTCTTCAGAAGAAGAAACGCTGTAAACACCCCATGATCCGCGCTACCATGCGCGCCTCACAACGCGGCCCGGATCCTGCTTTGAGACCATTAGAGGTGCCTTCCCCAACCTTTAGCAAAAACTGGATGCTCGTGAGATTAAAAGGCCCAGAAAGCTCTGGAGGTGATGATCACTCGGGCGGATATTCCGAAAGAATCAACAAAGCCCATGTCTTAATCGAGAGCACATCAAGGGATAGAAGTGTGCTCCCAACCGAGAAACACCTAGAATAGTAATACTTTCTCGATTATTTCCCTAACCTCCGTTTGTGTGTCCAGCTTTAAGCTCAGCAATTACAGCCCAAAGGAATGATGAAACACGACCATCGCAGAACGAAGTACGAAAACAGGTTTTAGAGAGCAGGAGTCACATTAGCAAGCGTTTATGCAGCCTTAGGATTTGCAATTAAGTTTCACAATGTGTTGGGATTAAAGTGGTGGGGGTGGTGGCGCAAGGGTCAGTTCATCCAGGGCCATCCTCCATCACCACCTGACAAATCATGGGTAAAAAAATCACTCACGATAATCTTGCAGGTTTATAAAAAAATTAGCTGGTAAGGCCATAGACTCTTACCAGGCATATTAGGAGTTTGTCGTTAGCTGGCTTTTGTCTACTGCAAGCAAAAGTAGTTGGCTTTATGGCCGAGCACTCGATTGGCGCATTAGTTCTCGCTAAATTTGGGGTTACTTGTCTAATAAGGGGAACAAAGATGTATTAAGTGTCATACTTAGCGGCTCAGTGTGTAATCCAACAAACAAGTGCGGTCTTTTCATATTCATGGTCAGTATTTCTTTCGTCTTCCAACGGCTTTTGGGGACTCGTCGTGGACTTCGTCGACACTTTGGGCTGTTGGATGGTTCGACTTGTATTATTCGTTGTGTGTAATTATTACTGGCTTAGAATTTATGTGTTTTTCCCGAATCTTTTGGTTCAGTGCGCAACAAGACTTTCATTATGTAGTTTATGATTGTTCCTATCTGGAGTCTGAGGGTCTGAAAGGAAGCATATAGAAACCAATGCCAACACGCAAAGTCTACTTTTTCGATCTTGCGTATTGTAAAACATTTTGGGACCTGTTAATACTTGAAGGTAAAATCAACTGCAGAATGAATGGATCCTTAAAATTTGCTGAAGTATCTCTTTTGTGCGTCCAATAGCCGGTAGAAAGGGATTCCGCATGGTCAGTTGTCTCTATGTATCTTTTTGCGCCGGTTTGTGCTTCGCCCGAAACTAACAAACACCCCTAAACAATAAGTACGAATAGAGGTCAATTCTATTGCGTCTATTCTGCTCTGGTCTAGCCCATTAGGATGTGCGTCTAAATAAAATGTTGTCCACGCTGTTTTATGCTTCTGTTGCTCTATAGAGACTGAGGCGAACAGTTGTGCCTGAAGAGGGAAAGATGTGTAAGGAGGATTCCAGTCATAGTTATACTTCTGTGCAACGCCCAATAATAAGAGTGCCTAAAACCATGATTAAAGATCCCAGCTTTTGTCTAAAGTCTGTCTAACATTTAATACTGAATTTGTTACAGATCCTTTCAAAAAGCCTTCATATCTATTCTGTTGCGAGATGGATTAAACGGTTTGTATTTGGTAATGGCGCTGCAGTTCAGACACAAATGTCTAAGTGTGAAGGTGTAATAGAAATGAAATCTATACATGAACATCACCAAAGGCATCAGGATGATTTAAATGATAACCATACAAACCATCCACACCTTGATGCCCCACAAAAAACACAGCAAAGTTAATTGGTTTGATAAAACTGCATCGGAGACTGAACCATACTTTCGGGATGTGGTCATTTTTAATAGGAGGGTTAAGATATTTGTTCAGTAGAGTATTTAACCTCTCTTCAGTAGGCATTTACCTGACTGCTTAGTGACGCCGCAAACGACCATCAGCAAGGTAAAGTAACTCCGTAATTTGAACATGGTTACCCAATTAAAAAATTATTTAAAAGAGACGGAGGAAAGGAAATAATGAAAATGAAAAAAAATTATAAAAAATTCCTACGAAATTAATATGTGGCCTATTATCATAAGTTTGAAGATGACACATGAGCCATTACTCGGGGGGAAAAAAAAAAAAAAAAAAAAATCTTCTTCATCGAACTTTCTTCGAATGGTTTGTTAATCATTACTGGAAACCTCCATACCAGTGGAAATCTAGGTCACTCTAAGCTTCATTACCCAGCACTTTCCACGAAGTTTCTTATGCCGTAAATACTACAAAACAACAGTTTCTACATCACTAAAAATCTCATGTAGTCATGTTCTCGCAAAGACTGCCTTTTCCTATGAGAACATGGCGGCGCCCACTGTTGCCACCATGTATTACTGGGCGGCTGGCGGCGCTAGCATTTTGGCTGTGTGATTGCCAGTCGGGCGCTAGGGGCGCTTCGCTTGTCAAGAGAGTTAACCTTTACTTGAAAGGCTCAGACTGAGTCACCAGAAATGTCAAGAGTATCAGCTGTTATATTTTAAGATTGAAGTGCGGCCCCAACAGAATATTTTGCATCAGTATATTCAAAGTGAATCCATTGATTATTATTGTTTTAAAAATGTTGTAACAATAACGAATTCAAGACAGTCCCTCATTTTTAAATATGCTATGATACGAATGCGGAACCAACCCGAAGGGTTCGCACTCCATGAAATTTGTTTTACCAAGTCGTCTATGGTGTTTAATATTAAGTGAATCAAGAAGAATAATAAGCTTTTTTTCAGGCCCAAAAATTTGACAATATAGGAAAATGTAGTTAGACAGTTAACATAACCTGATGGTTATTTACGGGTTTGCTCACTAAGAGAAGAAGAGAAAATGAGTAACATGGGCCATACTCCTCAAATTAAGACTGCAAATCTAAAACAATATTGACATTCAAAAACCTGGAAAAACGAAGAAGTAGGTGAGTCTTTGATGGAGAGCTAGCTTAAAATGTTAGGCTTAGCAACTGATAGATTTAGAGTTAACCCAGAAAAAAACTACTTATGAGGGAGAAAATATCCACCAATCTCGCCTTATTATTCATTATGTATGTGGCAATTTAGACAAGTGAGACGGAGTTGAAAACTTATATGGATGGAATGCCCCTATAAAATGTTTTAAGAGCTCTTCGGCGGGGAAAGCTGAATATGCCGATTATGGAAATTATACAATTCAACCTAATTTACAGATTTAAAAGATTAGCTTTGGGGAGGGTCAGATCATTACGGATAAAACGGATCATTTCTTATTAAAAAACACAGACGAAACCCGGAAAGGGTGAAACATTAATAACTACGTATTGTTTTAAAATAATCAATTGGAACAAAAAAATAATCAAGTGGACCAGACAACCAGGGGTTACATTAGCACCAGAGAGGTGCATATAACTTGGAAAACTCGACTTAGCAATTAAGGACTGGCCAGGAACAGCACCATGTGTTGAGGTGGCATAACTCGGTTGAACAGAAATGCAAGTTGCTGTTGCATTGCCAGCACTTTGTAAGAATAACGTTTTGGTGAGTTACATCAGACCAGTCTGGTCCCATAGGTATGATTATGGCAAAGATTGACACCATGTAAGCAAACCAACAAAGACAGACTACCGACCAGAACCAAAACACATGAACACTGAACCCACAAAGGCGAATGTAGAAGAAAATACTGCAGGTCAGTTGGAATAAAACTGTTATAGGACCACAAAAACTGACAACAAATAGCACATCTAGACTGACCCCCAAAGTTAGAATGGGACATAAAAAACATTTGAATTTCATAAGTCCATTTACATTTTTTGACCATCAAAAAAAGTTTACAGAAAGCATTCAACTCTGGCCCGTTTACTGTAAAGTCTTACTGCCAGAGCGACAATAATGTGTTAGTGACAATCTTATGAAAGGAATTCTGATTAGCTGGAAAAACTTAGACGTGAAAAACTTAAAGTTACTGTGGTCGTTTTAACAGCGGTGAGGAGATTAGGGTTATAACAACCAGTGATAAAATCGACATTTATATAACTGGAAACAATCTGACAGGACTGAATTGGATTAATATTACACATTTAGATCTTACAGGATTTTATTAAACTGAACAAATTTTGACAGACAGTATGTTAAAGATAATAACTGAATTAGATTAAATTATGTTATAAAACTATGGAGCGGTTAAACTTCATGACAAAAAAAAAACTTACAGTGCATTGATCTGCGGGCAGAGACCGGCTGTGGAAAAAAAATATTTGTCCTTGACCTATTTACAAACAGTTTATCGTTATAATTTTGATCATATAGTAATTTTTTGCCCAACCTTAAAATGGAATCAGTCATATCATGATCAAATGTTTATATGGACAGATGATGACATATATTTAATTGATTCTAGCAATAAAACTGAGTGAGTGTTTAAAATACTTTTATAGACTGTTTGAGGGAACGCAGACACTATTTATTATAGATGACTGTTCGGCAGAAAGAGACATAATTAAAAAAAAAAAAAAGTTAGTCAAAAACTGGCTTTTCAGTGGAAGACATGCTGGGATAAGTGTGTAGATTTTATGTCAGAAATAAAACTCAGTTTTAAAAGACTTTAGAGAACAGTCAAAGACTGTAGTTTTATTTCACATGAAAGACAGAGACGCATTTGATAAATTATGCATGAAAATGATGTTATGAAAACAATCAGGAAAAACGGATGATTAAGCAAGAACTAAAACCTCAAAAGTTTTGTAAATTAGTATTAAAAACAGATAATCCTACACAGTATGTATGTTTGTGAAAAAGGGTTTAAAAAACTGGCTGTAGAGAACAATAAAAGGGGCAGTCTAGCGATTGGGGGGGGGGGGGGGGGGGGGGGGAGCCAGACCGCCCCTTTTATTGTTCTCTTTCTCTTTTAGGCTGTGTACATTAAACTTGTATGTATGATGGTCTCCTGCCTAGTCAGTGTAGGCTTTCAGTTTGGTCTTGAGTACTGCCACAATCAGATGGTGATCTGATGCTGTGTCTGCTCTGCATCTTGCCCTGATGTCATGCAGGCTCCGCCTCCACTTTCTGCCAACGGTAATGTGTGTCAATCTGGTTCTCGGTCTTGCCGTCTGGGGAAATCCATGTGGTTTTGTGAATTTGGTTATTTTGTTGTTGTTGTGAACTGCCGAAGTGTCCGCAGTTTGTATGGTGATAAACATGACATACTGACAGCCAGTTCAGCCCAACTGCCATGCCTAATCAGGATCGTAGCACAGATGAACCAAACAAATAAATGTCTGCAATTTTTTTAAAGTTCTTTTCAGCATTTTATTCAGCAGTATGTTTCTGTATTTGACAGATTTTTGCATTCCAAATACTGAAATATCATACAAGTAAAAAGATCTGATCTAGGTTCAGTATCAAGAGATATTAAAGAACTGCTTAGACCGTCTAGAGATATAGTCACTTACTGTTTAGGCTCTGCATAAGGGAATACTCACCTTCAATATAAAACAATATTCATGGACTGTTTGGACTGTCTAAAGCCCTACTCACTTATCATGTGGGCTCTGCATAAAAGAATATTCACCTTCAGTATAAAATAGTGAGTATTCATGGACTGCTTGGACTGTCTACAGCCCTCTTAACTTACAGTTTGGGCTCCGCTGTGCCCAAAGCAGCAGAAGACAAAGCCATGGCAGCAGAAGACAAGGGGGGCTTAACCGGTGGCACTGACATTGGACGTGGAGGAGGTGCCCCTGTTGGGCGTGACCTTCGCTCAGCGGAATCTGCACATCCACATACTCCTCTTTTAAACTGACATACATACCATCCTCAGAGTTCTATGTAACATTATGTTATCTACTAAATCAAGCAATGGCACAGGAATAATAACAGAATATGTTCAATGCTGTGTTTTCTTTTTTTTTTTTCTTCATTTTTTTTCAAACACTAAGCATTGAAAACAACCAATAGTCTTTTTTTAAATGGTTCAGGACAGCCAATTACATACTCACTCACTCAAGAGAAAAGACCCTAGGATCACTAAAGCAACACAATCCCCATGTAAAGACAGAAACAGAAACATTCAGGAGAGATAACCAAATATAAGGAAACCAAAGCCCACAAAGGAAGAAACTAGGCCTCGTATCTCCAGAAACTATGCAGAAGAAGATACTCCATTACGCTGGAGACAGGAAAGGAATTAAACACAAACTATCATACAACAAAACAATACAACACAACTCAATTACTCAAAAGAAAGTGTGACCATGACCTATCCTTAATAATTGAGGCAAAGTATATGGGCACAAAAAAACAAATCCTACGACTAAAACAATTTGAATTTAACAGCAATACAGATGGTGTGCAGTGTGTATTTGCTGTCTCACTCTCACCTGAAGAAGTTTGGATGCGTGTACACCCACCCACAAACACACAAACATAGATAGCCAGACCAGTTAAGTTTCTTCCTTTTCTTTTGCTGCCTGAACCATCAAATCACAACACACACATGTACACAATAAGCAAAAGCAGGCACATCAATAAAACTCACGCCAACACCATCAAGGGCGCGCGACAACACAAGCTACTATGCTGACATATCAAACATATATTTTTTTCGCACAGGGTATGCTGGCACCCACAGCAGTGTCATCATAAACAGTTCATGCACTTGACTGCATCCAGCATCTAATGATTTGGGGGTAATAATTAACAAAAAATTCTAGCTCAGAAACTACAAAAGATATAAAAATGAAATATATATGATTTTTTGAAGGAAATTGAATGGAGATTTTGAATCTGGGCTTCTTTGTTTTAATTTTTGATCATAAAAAAATATTTAGGCATTTAGATTTGGATAGATTTTTTTTGCACAATCAAAAACATATGTATTTACCACTACAGCTTCACATCCAAAAAAAAAAACACAAAGCAAAAAAGTTGAAGTCTATCCAGACGCTCACACCTCATGCAGACAGGTCAGTTCACGACCCATGCCCCCTCCCCCCACCACGCCCCCCTTGCTGGACTTCAACCCTCTCTTTCACTCCTCTCTTCCCCTACCTTTCCTGCTGCCCGTGTCACGCCGCGAGCAGGCCGCGCTCCCCTCTCGCGCTGACTAACACGTCGCTGGCCACTCGCACACAGTGCAGAGTACACACACTAGGCTAGCTCGTTCGACGTTGGTAACCAGTCAGCTGAACACACTCTTGAGATCGCACAGCACGACTCAATAACTGACGAATATGGTCGGCAATTCCATCACTATCATCATCTCACACCTTCATGCTCGAGTGAGTCGCTGAATAAAAGATTATTATCTTTGTCAAAAATTATTAGCAGAGCCCATTCAGCTGTGTGTAAGTACATTGATTTGGTCGCTACTCTCGTCAAAGGTTGCGCCGCCATCTTTGCAAGCGAGACAAAGCGCTGGCTGGTCATCCAGTCAGTGATGAGGAAAAGTGGTCTTTCCCCTCATGTGTGGTCATTTGCATATCATTTTAATACTGCAGACATATAAGGCTTACTACGCACACTCTATTTCAGTCCTTTGATAGGAACAGTAACGAATGAAAAAATTCAAGAAAAATGCATGACGTCAGTGGACGGCCCATAGGCACTGGAAGTACATTTTTACTACGGCGTCAGCTGACGGCTTAAAGGCACTCAAACGGGTTAAACACACATGATGTCTACTGACCACTCAGTCAGCCTTTCCACATCCCTCTGGATGGAGACAGCAGCTGGGCACGGGCTGCACCCCACCAGATCGGATACGGGGGCTCACCAACACCTGAGGAACTGACAGATACCTTGATTATCTAGCCTATTTCCTATATATTTATTGTTCTTATTTGTCACTAGCAGTCACTCTTTACATAATACATTTCACTGAAATTTGGGGGAAATATCCATAATAAAATCTACTAAGTTTCAATACAGTGGGTGCACTACAACAGAAAAATTCCTCGATGAACACCAAGAGTATTTACATTGAAGAAAAGGATTTCCACATGGAACCCTTTTCAAAGTACCAAAAATACAAATATCATATATAAAGGAACAATTTCTATTGTCCCCCTTTATCAAGAAAAGAATGTTTTTTGAAGAACTTTTTTCCCATCATCACTAAATGTGTCCAGTTACATATCAAAGATTTCAATTTGTCCTTTTTTATCAAAAAAAGGATGTTTTTTTTCTTTCCACATTATCATCACCAGACGTATCCACAACAAGAATTGGAATATATTTTCCAATAACTTATACACAATAATTTTCATTGCTGACTTCCAGAGCTCACCAACACTGACATCATTCCAATATTTCAGGGAAAAAATAAACAACACATTTCTTTTTCAATAATACATTGATTTAACTAGATTTCTTTTCCCAAAACACATATAAGTATACATATTCTTTCTTCCATCTACTCACTCTATTCTTTTTATCCACCTCTCGACTCACACATTCACTAACCACATCTTCCTAAAGTCACCCTATGTCTCATCATGTCTTGTTAATTACAAAATCAATGGAACAATTAAATATATTAGGCCTTTACTATTCATGACCACCTGCAGAAAAAAACAACTTCCATTTAACTAAGCAGACATACCTCACTACCAGCGAGGACCTGCCTTCAGTCTCCCTTCGGCTCTCTGGAGGTGTTGCTGTGCCAGCAACTTTGTGGAGACTGAGAGGAAATCCTCACTCATCCAACTGACACAAAACGCAGGTGAGTAGCTGTCAGGTAAACAGGGTCAACTGGTAAACAGGTAAACTTGTGCCTGTCCGGTGTCCCCACACTTTGGGACCAGATAAAAATGGTCTGTCAAGACTTGCTTTTAGTTTATCCTGGCATCTGCATGTAGGTCAGTGAGATTCAAGCCCTTTTAAGGAATCACCCATAATGATGGCTTGGTAACCCTGTCCACATGCCCCACCTTTCTAGCCAAACTCCAACGCCCTAAGAGAGGCCTCTGAGGATTAACCTGCCTCTGCTGGCCCTTCGTCATCTTGTATCAGGCACAGATGCTATAAACTGTAGCAGGTTAACTGTCCTGTCAGAGCCTGCAGGCCTTCTTCCAGAGGACAGAGTCAGACTTCTATGACTTGCGCCTCTGGCGTGGCAGACTTGGTGCCGCTGTAAGACCCCAGACAATAAGCTCCTGACAACTGGGCCACTGGGGACTGTGAGACCATCACAGTTACTATTCAAATACCAATATCGAGTATTGATGGCTCATTCATGGACTTACTCTAGTGGGACCCTATCAGTCAGCAAAAAGGCCTTAAGAGTGAATTTTGTGTGTGCAGCATCATCCACATAATACCTGGTTAATCACTTAATCTTGTGTTGTGCTTCTGTGAGTTCTGACTCTGAGTCTAATGAAATCTACCTGAGGGAAATTTTTGGCCAGCTACTGCTGGTCTTCATTAGCCCAGACTGACTGGTAGTTGTGGTGGGGTGCTCTGGTGGAGTGATTGATGTTCAGCACACACTTGTAGGGGGGGGCAACTACCAGTCAGTCTGGGCTGATAAAGACCAGCAGCCAAAAATTTCCCTCGAGTAAAATTTATTAGACTCTGAGTCAGAACACACAGAAAAACATGAATAACCCGGAGTTGGAAAGTGTCTTTGCTCAGACTTAATCTTGTTGCCTTTAAAAAAAAAAGAAAAAAAAAAAAGGAAAAAAGTTTGGGCTTTGGCACTTCCCAAGAGGTATGACAATGCACTGTCAATCATGGTTATGTTCACATCAAATGAGTATGGCATTTTGATAGCTTTTTAAACCACTTTTTGTTGAGAAAAGGAATTTTACTACTAAAAGTAGTTTTATGATATAATTACCTGTCCAAACGCTAAACACCCTCCCCCCTCTCAACAGTATGGAAAAGGGGGAACACTGAGCTGTTGTGAGCAGAGCAAGTTAATTTCATGTAGGCCAGAGGAGACCATTTATGTATTCCTGTAGATTTGGCAGAGTTAGCTCCCTGCTGTCCATTTGAATTTTCTTTTTCTTTCAGATTCTTGATGCAAGTGTGTTTCATGTAAAGTGGAGATAAGGCATTGTTTGGACCAGTAAGTATATCACAAAAGTACTTTGAGTTATTCTTATTCAGTTGAAAAACATCCTATAACTTAAAATCTTAAAAAAGTCAGGTTCAGGAGTCACTTAAAAAAAAAAAAAAGGATTAAGAAATACTATAGTGCAACCAAAATGTTGCCGTAAATGCCAGCACCTAAATGAAGAGGAAGATTCTTTTGTGATTTCTCTGTTGATCAGTTTAAAAGGTCAAAAGTGAAAAATGTTTACAGAATCTGTTTTAATTCAATTCACTCCATGCCATGAGTTTTTTCTCCTTGCTAATCCCTGAAAACCTGGGGTTTGTATAGGGTAGGAAAAAAATTCTCATAATTATAGATGAGCAGACAGACACTTGAAATTACGTAAGTGGATACAATGCATATTAGTCAATATGTGAACAAAATCAAAGTAATTTACTTACCACCTTGGTGGTGAAAATGGGCTCTATTTGTTTCTTTTTTTCAACACTTTTGCACCCATCACAAATATATATACTAAGTGTTCCTTAGCAGCTCAGAAATGGTCTACATCACATTCTAGCACAGCTGGAGTCACTGAAGACACAGAAGATATAATATTGAATCACAAGCAGGTGATGGAGAATGTGAAGATACAAAAAAATGTGTCTTTGCTGGATGAAAAATAATAACAGAAAGTTCACTGTGCACACAAAACACTGGTGATGAATCACTGGCAGTGTTCTTTTCTGGAGTGGAAAAGCTCATGGCAAGTGACATTGCATCCTGGGCACAGCTTCACACACAGTGGCAAACCACGGACTGCAAGATGCTTGTTGTAGAGAACAGACCCCTGAATAAGAGTCAAGGTCAGAAGATGAAAAACAGCTTCTTCCGCCTACATCATGGTCTTCCTGTTCAGGGGCATGTAGCCATGAGCTGATCACTCATGTCTACTCCTCCTGCCATGTAGTCTGTACTGCTGCTGGTTTCTGTCTCGCAGGATGGTGCCGTGTTGTGAAGCTCATCATGGTGGTTGGCAGCATCACTGTCGTCAGCACATGGACAGGTTTTTTGTCCTGCCACCTCAGCAAAGCAACATGACCTGCAGCCATACAGACAAAAAAAGATCATATGAGCTTTTCTTTTCTTTTTCTTATGTATCTGTGTATCCCCATTGTTTGTAATTAACATTCATGTGTAGGGATGGTTAGTTCGGTGCTTTTACAAGCTATAAAGTAGAACCAACCTGGATTTTATTTATTTAATACCAATACATTAATTACCTAAATACTTTATATTTAACAGTTTAATACCAGCACAATAATACATTAATTATCTAAATTACTTTATATTTAACAGTTTATTCTATAAATGCACAAATTATGATTTTTGCACCATAAATATCAGTAAAAATATACCTGGAAACACAAACATACCCATGCACTGAGTTACAAAACATGAACATGTGTTGCTGTTCTCTCTCTCTCTCTCTCTCTCTCACACACACACACACACACACACACACACACACACACACACACACACACTAATGCACAAATACTCAGTACATATAATCACTCACTCCCTTTGTTTATCCCTCCCTTCTCCCACCCCCCCCCCCCCCTCCTCCATGCCCCCCCCTTCCCCTCTCTCCTCTAGTCTACTGAAACATGAATGGATCACTGCAAAAAAATATGCACTCACTTAGTCTGTAAAACATACGTGACGTACATTTACACATAGCACAATTTATGTAGTAATAATTTTCTTTACCCATCTCTGTGAAATGCATGGACAACTCAAAGAACTGCAAAGGCTGAGTGTTGACTGGCTAGTCATTAAAATAAACCTGGTGTGCCTGTGAACAGATGATCGAGAGGAAAGAAATGAAAATGATCAGTCCAATCGTCAGGGAAAACAGCCCCCAAATCATTGACTTCTTCTCCCATTTCAGCGTCAGTATTCAAATCAAACACTTGTTGTTGAGGCTGGCACAGCTTTTGCCTGCTTCTTCGCCACTATCAGCGCCCACTTCAGTGTCAGAATCCACATCTGTCTCCTCACTGTAGGGGTCGAAATCATCATCAGAAGAATCGCTGATGTCTTCTTCAACGTCTGACTCTTCAGTCTGGATCATTTCCAGTGCGTCTTCAGCGCTAACTAACAATTCACCAGCCCTACTGTGCCAAACGCTTTGTCGGGATGGTATCTTTTCAAACACGGAACAGAGCTGACCAACGATACTCTTCGTTGTTGTCAGCTAGCAAAAAAGAAATGCTCCGCACGCTGCTCAAGTGAATGAAAAGTTGGAAGGGGTTAACTAAGGAACCATCTCCGTTCTTGAGTTTCGCACCTGATATGTCACTCGGACAGCGTGAATTTTCAAAATCCGCATCCGCATATGCGGACATTGGTAGTGAACACTTCATCATACGATGTCCGCATATGCGGACATCGGTAGTGAGTGAGTTAAAGCCGCTTACACCAGTGCACCTTTTAGAACTGAAAACAAAGTCTTGAAGGAATATGACAGCAGTCCATGACTCTCCTGCCTGAGTCAGAACAAACATAATGATACAAAAGTTTGCCCAAACTTCTTCCGCAAACCATCATACAATCGTCCCCATTGCCCCAACCTACCTTGTTCAGCTGGACTGGGCTCCCACCTCTTGACCAATAGGGAAGGTGCAGGGGCGGGGGCGTGGAACGCAGTGACTGCAGCCCCTTCTTTCTCCCCATCTGATGTTGCAGGAACACGCTGAGTGACTGGTGGTGAAGCGACACGGAGTGGGGGACTGCCAGCAGCTGCCCCTCCTTCCTCCCCATCTGCTGCTGCCCTCAGTGGAGTGGGTCTGGTGGCCCCTCCTGCTCCCCCATCCTGGTTAACTATCACTGAACCAGGTCGAGTGGCTGGTCGTGGAGGTGCTGGGGATGGGGGTCTGGATGGAGCTGATGACCCTGGATCAGGCCTGTTTCTCCCAGATGGTGGAGAGGTGAGTGGATCTGGTTTACAGGGTTTTCCTGGGCGGGGTGGTGGAGGCTTTGACGATACTGGTGATGACCATGGAGGTGAGTGTGTATTGTTCTCTCCCCCTGATGCTACTCCATTCATTTCATTCTTGCCTGTTCCCGAGGAAGACTTCTCATCTGAGATACATTGTTTGGGATCAGGTGATGCAAAAGTCTTATCCTCACTGAGCACTGGCCCTGGGGGGTTCTGTTTTGGATGCGGTAAGCCAATGATGGTCAATGGACGTCTGGAAGGGACTGGACGTTCCGTGTGGCTGAGATCTTGATATCCTCATTGCCTGACAGTTCTGACAGTGATTGGTGAATGTTCTGACTTCCTCGGTCTCTCATCTGGAACATCAGATACATTCTCTGTATTGCTGCCTGTTGCTTCATTGTTACTCCTAGGGGCTGCTTTGGGGGGTCGAATGATGGTTGGTCGTTTAACTACTAATGGCGGTTTGGTCTGTTCTGCAAGCTCTGCTTTGGTCAAAGCATCTGGAATCTCTGCAGGTATTTGCTCCTTTCTTGGAGATTAGGTTTAGATGCAATGTGTGGCTTGACCAAAATACTCAGCTTGGGTTTGGGGGTGAGGGGGAGGATGTGAGGTCTCTGTGTTATTGCTACATAGTTTTGGAGGAACAGGCGGTGCCTCTGCTTCTGCTGAATCTTCTGGAGTGATATGTTTCAAACTGACATGTACAGGATTTGACAGTGCTCTCACCGACGAGTCTGTGTGTCTGGCTGAGAACCTTGGGTGTTCACCTGTTTACTGGGCTTGTTCACTCTGGCATACATTGCTGATAGGTCTTCCTCATTTTGTCCCATCATCAACCACAACAGAACCCTGTCTTGCCAACTCATTTTCCTGATGAACTTGAGACTCCATGGATGTCAATTTGAGAGATGACTGGGTCTGAGCTTTCACTGACTCCACATCTTCATAACAATTAACAGGTCTTGAGGACAGGCTGCCAGTGGAAGACTGGGCAGGGATGGAAGGGAGGGGCCGCCCTGACATAGGCAAGGTCTGGGTAGCACACTTTGGGCGAGACTTGGGAACAGGAGGGGGGGGCCTTGAGGGCTGAATCTCTGGGGGAGGTCTTGAAGGATGGATCTTTGGGACAGGCCCTGGGATCTGGGTTTTGGGAGGAGCCTTTGGGGGTTGAGTTTCTTGGGAGGGCTTTGGGGGCTTAACTTCTAGGGGATGGATCTCTGGGGGATGAAACAGCATGGGGAAGGTGTCTGTTGTGTCTAGGGGCTCAGACACAGCGTACAGAGAGCCCTCAGCATCAGGCACTGCTTCAACAGCAGCAGGAGATCTAGATGGCACAAGTGGTGGTGTGAGTCTATGATCCCTTGGTGACCCTGAAGGTACAGGAACAGGGCTACTGATGCTTGGTTGGGGAGGTTTAGATGGCATCATTTTCTGAGACAGTCTGGGACTCCCTCCTGCCATAAGCGCTTCTGGTGGAGCAGCATGAGACCTGGAGGCTGGCACTGGAGGCCTGGGTCTGTCAGGAGCTGCCTGAGTCTCGTCATCATCAGTCTGTGGGCAAGACTGAGTGCTATGTTCAGCCATGGTGTTCTGGGACATACTTCTGGGACAGGGTGCAAGTGATATACCAGTTGTTGCCTCCTCTGGTAAGGGCTCTCTAGGACTCCCTCTGGGTCTAGCAACTGGCACAGGAGGTCTTGCAGTGATGGTGATGTCTTCCACCTCCAAATGTAAAGATTCTGCTTCAGAGGAATCTTTAGGAATTGCAGCAACAACACATACTGGTCTGGAAGGTGGTACAGGGAGGTTAGAACCTGAAAGGTGCTGACTCTGTCCCTCCTGGGATTTTCCTAACGGCAAGCAAAAATGTAAAAAAAAAAAATCAATTATATGAATTATATGCATGGTTCTGCAGTCATTACTAGCAACATTGCTAAATAAACTCTAGCCTATGCAATACAAATAAATGAGCAATCAAACATAGTAAAATTCAAAATTTTACAATAAAACAGTTTTGCAAACAATGAATAAATACGACATGGAATATGCAAAGATTTCAAAAAGTCTTTTTTTTTTTTTTTTTTGCAAAGCAAACACAAATTAAAGGAAAGAGAACATTAAGCACTTTAGTTTTCTATCTATAGTGACACAAAGATTCTTAGAGACCCTTACTCTCCAATGCAGCATCTATCATAGATGTTGGTCTGCGAGGTGGCCGAATGATGGACACTCTTACTGGCTTGTTCGGAGAAATCTGACCTTGTCGCTGGCCTTCTCCTTCAGCTCCCTTCTCTTGCTGCAAGTCCATCTCAGCCTGACTCAGACGGGCTGGTTTAGGAGGAGGGTTCTGGCTGACTACACTGCTTGGGGCTGGTGCTTCACACACAATAGGAGAACGTTTAGGCAAAGGAGGAGGTGAGGAGTTGGACTTTTCTATGGACTGTTCACATGGAATAATGGCTGATTTTGGTCGGGCTGGTCGCGGATTAGCTGGGCGGGCAACCTTCATGGGCTGATTTGCATTGTACATTTCTTGCTGATCTTGCGTAGGTACAGGATTTTCAGGATGGAAAAGGTGGGAGGGTCGGAGAGGGACCTGGTTTTGAAGAGGGTATGGGGGGTGGTGAGTGGGAAGGGGGCGGAATAGAGTGATGGGTCACTGAGGAAGCTGTCAAAGGGATAACTTGGTAAGGCTGGAACACACACACACACACACACCCCAATATGTATGAAATATCCTTATAATCTTGAAAACTCGACTGGTATAATTCCAGTCTTCCCATATGAGCCCATAGCACACTCTACAACTTGGGGCAGGAACCGGCTGGAACTGACAAATCACACAGATACATTCCACTGGTGGGACTCAAATGAGTCCTTCTCAGCCCACAACCTGCTAATCATCAATCAATGTGGCTGATCAGATCTCATTTCTCTTGATACCATATGGGAAATCGATGCCAGTATATGAAAGACCCTTACCAGGTGTAAGTAATTCTCTACTAACAAGACATGGAAAATAGATCCATACAGGATATACTTCTCTTTTAACAACAAAAAAAGAGATAGGTGAGCACAGTTTGGATATGGGCCTCCATACTGGGTTGAATCTATAACAAAAGGCATGAAACACACACACACTGAATACTATGCCACATGAGACATACACTGGGGTTAAACTAAAATGTTGACCCTACTGCATGCATCAACCACTCACCTAAAACAAAACCAATCTGACTACAAAGAGTGTGTACTAACTTTTCAACTAACATTCCACCTGGTGTTTTCCTCTAAGAAAGAATCTGCCTGTTCATGGTCATTCAAATCATTTACATTTGGATTAACTGGGAAAGGTTGAAGAAAAAGACATAGGATTTTGAGCCACCTGCCTCTGCTTTTGCAGCTACTGTTTGAAATGTGTTTCAGTTCAATCCAAAAATGTTTCTTAAATGTTTTCCCCTTGCATCAAATCACTGGCAAAAAGCAACAAATAATAGGGGATACATGACAGTCCAATTAACATGACTGAATAATTCAGCAATCCAGGCTCCACTACATGGATAACAATGATTCAGACAACAGTGTGGATTGTACAGCTGTATATTAAATTAATTCAAACTTCAATGGCAATGATTCAGAAAGAGAGCTGCCAAGGCTTCAAATGCACAAAGTGCTGCATTTTGACATGTTAAGTGTAGCATTGCACATTTAACTATACTGCTCAAATGTGATGTGAATGGTCAGACTTACAAGCACTTTCAGTCACACTTCCCTTTGCTAACAAGATGATAGCAGACTTACAAAACCAGAATTTTGCAAGTTATCACATGGTTTTTACTTGACCTGTAAAAAACTCAATGTGGCCAATAATGAAACCTAATGGTAAGGCCACCAAACTGGAAAATCTCTTGCGATTTTTCTTCTGCTTTTTTCTTTCTCCCCTTCTGAACTTGACCGTTTTTTTTTCTTTCCTATGAAATAAGTTACCAGACTACAAATCTCTGTTACACGAATTCTGTTTTAGCTGCTGCTAAGTCTGTGTGTGTGTGTGTGTGTGTGTGTGTGTGTGTGTGTGTGTGTGTGTTTTTCTTTGCTTTTTTTTGGCCAAATTTGTTTCCTGGTGTAGAATTTCTTCACAAAGTATAACAGCATATTCTTGTTGATGGAATCATAGCATGCTGTCCCTGACAGCTCTGTTTAGTGATCGAGATCTGGTAAGACTGCACCGATGTTAAGATCAGTTTTCGAATCTTCATAATAAAGGCGAGTAACCACAATGGTCAATTGAACATGTCTACAGAAAACAAAACAGATGTGTGTACATCAAACTACATCCACTGCCAGATTGTTATACAAAATGTGGTGCTATGTGGCCATGCATTTTTATGTGTTTTTTTTAAACTCAGAAACCCAGTTTCAAAAATTCGTTTGGTGCCCAGTATCCTGGTTTCATTAATTCATCTGGCACTCAAGAACATCAATCAAGTAGTATGAGCATGCTACATCATAAAAACATCCTCCGCGAAAGATGAACCCCAGACTGACCTTGCAATCCCCCATTGTTGGCTTGCTGTTGCACTGCATCCCCCTCTTTTGTATGAGCAGCTGACTGTGGTGTGATACAGACAGGACTGGGATCCCAGCCCTTCAGCTCTCTGAAACCTGCCTGGCTCATTGGCCTGGCATCTACAATGGTGATTTCTGGCCGTCTGCACATACAGCAAGGCATGAAGCTGTGTGGACAAAGCATCCTGGTTAGGTTCTACAGAACTATATCAGATTTTTCACCTTTCATTTTCGTTTTCATGTTTCATTTCTGTGACACATTCTGTGACCAACCACTTCAAATAGTAATGTCAGGAACAGCGAAAAAAAAGGTTTGTGTCTGTAACTTGAGGCTCATAATGCTGATCTCAGCACTTCACAGTCATCCACAAGGCTGGTCTCAGCACTCCACAGTCATCCACAAGGCTGGTCTCGGCACTTCACAGTCATCCACAAGGCTGATCTCAGCACTTCACAGTCATCCACAAGGCTGATCTCAGCGCTTCACGGTCATCCACAAGGCTGGTCTCAGCACTTCACAGTGACCCACACGCTGATCTCAGCACTTCACAGTCATCCACAAGGCTGATCTCAGCACTTCACAGTCACCCACAATGCTGATCTCAGCACTTCACAGTCACCCACAATGCTGATCTCAGCACTTCCTGTCATCCACAATGCTGACCTCAGCACTTCACAGTCACCCACAATGCTGATCTCAGCACTTCCTGTCATCCACAAGGCTGATCTCAGCACTTCACAGTCACCCACAATGCTGATCTCAGCACTTCAAAGTCACCTACAATGCTGATCTCAGCACTTCTCGTCACCCACAATGCTGATCTCAGCACTTCAAAGTCACCTACAATGCTGATCTCAGCACTTCACAGTCACCCACAATGCTGATCTCAGCACTTAAAGTCACCCACAATGCTGATCTCAGCACTTCCTGTCACCCACAATGCTGATCTCAGCACTTCCTGTCACCCACAATGCTGATCTCAACACTTCAAGATAATGTTGCTTAGCCCAGCCGACCGCAATGGGCCATATCAGGGCTGTCACCACATTAAAATCAACTCAGTGGTCATTCATTCACACAATTCTTTAAAATACATCGTCTAAAAAACTCAACCAAAAGTTTGTTAAAAATCTTTCCACCGTAAAATCTCAGATCCGATGAAAAATGTTAACCTCTTTCAAGAACTCAAAGATCGCGTCAGACGGAACATCTCTCTGAACAAGGTTTTCATGGAATCTGCTGTAAAATGTTTGTGTCTCACATCGTGGAAGTCCCAACACTCTGGTAAAAATACGAATGGCCGGTGTGCAGCCGGCATAGAACTGTTTCTTCTTTACGACCACCAGACGAAGATGAGAGGAACTCCTTAGGTTTGGACGGATCTGAAAGAGTTTGTTATTCGTCTGTGTATTCCAATCCTCCTGCCAGAGGTCTCTGACATAATCGTTAATTTTGGGTTTCAGATCTGAGCAGGGGATATATATGTTGGACATTTTCTCTCTTGTGGCATTCTTGGCCAAAACGATCAACCATTTCATTCCCTCCGATGCCAACATGACCAGGAACCCAAGCCAGAAGAATGTTGTAACCCTCCACTTCAACTTGGTAAAAAGTTTCAAAGAAGTGTAAAAGTTCTGGATGCTGGAGGTTGCGGCCAGCTATGGCCTCCAAAGCTGACAGCGAATCCGACAGAACCAGAAAGTCCCTCTTCGAAGACTGTGAGATTATCCTCAGTGCCAGAACCAGAGCTGTAACTTCAGCAGAGTAAGCAGAAGCATCTGAAGGAATATGTTCTAACAGTATTTGAGAAGGAGCACCAGGGCAATAGGCTGCACAGGCCACTCCATCTTCAGACTTGGAACCGTCAGTGAAAATTTTCTGATAGGATGGGAATTTTGAACAGAGGTCAGCATACAACGCCTTGTATGCCAGAGAGCTGGTGGACTCTTTGCGAAAAGCTGCAAGATCAAAACGAATCTCTGGTGTGAAAAAGGTCCACGGAGGCTTATCTGGAAACTTGGAAAAATCGGACACAACTCCTAGGTCTAGACCTGCATTCCACGCGCGTGAGGCTGCATACGAAGACCAAACGGCGGAATACAGTTAGGGTTGTTTTTTCGATTTGCTTTGGAAACTGAGGGTCAAAGACACAGTCATAGGCAGGGTTTTCCGGTTCAGAGAACAGTCTGATATAGTAATTCAAAGATAGTTTCAGCCTGCGGTTGGACAGTGGGTTCACCTGCCTCTGCATACAGGCTGTACACAGGGGTGGTGCGCAATGCTCCAAGACAGAGACAAAGCCCTTGATGGTGGATAGGGTCCAAGAGTTTTTGATAAGACGGTCTTGCAGAGCCATACACAGCACAACCATAGTCCAGTTTGGAATGGACCAAGGCTCTGTAGAGGTGCAGCAAAGTTTTTCTTATCAGCGCGCCCCAGTCAGTGTGTGCTATGACCCGCAGAATATTCAGAGCTTTCTGGCAAGAGGTTTTGAGGTTTTTAATGTGGCTGAGAAAGTTGAGTTTTTGGTCAAAAATAACTCCAAGGAATTTGGCCTCTTTGACAGCTGGAATGGGAGATTTCCCCTATTTTGATTTCAGGATCTGGAAAAAAAACTGACGAAAAATTATGGAAGTGAATGCACTGTGTTTTCGTAGGAGAAAAAGTGAAGCCGTTTTCATCCGCCCACTGATGAATTTTATCCACACAAAGCTGGAGCCTGCGCTGGACACTCGGGTACAGGCTTCCAGTTGCATAAACAGCAAAATCATCCACAAACAATGAGCAGTCTGAACCCTATTGAACTGGATTTAAAAATGTTGTTAATCTTGATGCTAAAGAGGGCAGGAGACAGTATGCTTCCTTGTGGAACACCCAACTCCTGCTCATGAACATCAGAGAGAGTGGTGCCAACCCGATCTGAAACTGTCGTTCTGCCAAAAAATTTTGAATGAAAAGTGGAAGGTGACCCCAGAAACCAAGATCATGGAGATCATGGAGTATCCCAGACTTCCAGGTGGTATCGTAGGCTTTCTCCAAGTTGAAGAATATAGCCACTGTGTTGTTTGTTTTCAGAAAAAGAAATGAACAAAGTGAATATTTTCTGGAACAAATTCATCCTTACTTTTATATAAAAAAAAATCATGTGTTTGCAAAATGGATTTGGCACTGACTCAAAATAGTATCTGGAACAGAGAAATAGGGAGAATCAACAGGTAGTTCAAACCGATGTAAGAGTTATTGATGTTAAGCTGTAATTAAAAAAATTCCTTTTGATATGATGAGATCACTCCACCTTCAGTAACGGGATAACAAAAGCTACATCTACAGAACAGTTACTGAGTACAGAACTGTCTGTATAACCTTTTTGGTAATTTTGTTCATGTTTGTCTACATGACATGTGACAGATCCACAGACAATTGGACCATCATCTTTCTACTAATCTATGTCAAATTTGGCAATGTTGAGTTTCTATTTAGAGATTGTACAATATAATAATCAAGAAGCTACTTTTCGGAGTTCAATTCCTGTTTTGTTGAAAAGATCAGATGTATATGTGCTTACTGTTGTCAAAGAATTTATTTGTTGTGCTTTCCTAGGAACATGAATCCCTGATTTCACATGGATGAATTGTTATGTCATAGTCACCTGACTGAAAAGATGCTTTTTTCTATTCGAGAGTATTTTCAAGACACATTGTCACCTGAATGAAAAGCTGCTTTTTCTCTTTGGGAGTAGTTTTACGACACATTGTCACCTGACTGAAAAGCTGTTTTTTCTCTTTGGGAGTAGTTTACAGACACTTTGACACCAGACTGAAAAGCTACTTTTTCTCTTTGGGAGTAGTTTAAGACACACTGCCACCTGACTAAAAAGCTGCTTTTTCTCTTTGGGAGTAGTTTTAAGGCACACTGTCACCAGACTGAAAAGCTGCTTTTTCTCTTTTTAGGAGTAGTTTTAGGACACAGTAATCTGTAACCTGACTGAAAAGCTACTTTTTCTCTTTGGGAGTAGTTTTAAGACACTTTTCACCATACTAAAAAAACTTTTTCTCTTTAGGATTATACACTGACAGGGTTTTATTTTAGCTATTTTTTTCTGGTTTATCATTTTAAAATACAGTTTTAGTTAGAACATCATATAAAAAACTTTTTTTTCTCATTAAACACTATTTTACCATAAAATATATGACAGTTTTAGTTAGAACACATATTTTCATAGAAAACAACTGAGCTATCACAGCTGCCTCACTGATATCATTGCTAGATTCTAAGAACATATCCCAGTCTGTGCATTCAAAACATCCTTGCAACTGATCTGTATACTCATTCCAACACTGAACATGTTTCTCAGCAATAGGCTGGGTTAATATTCTGGTCTGTATCTTGGGATGAGATGTAGTATGTTGTGGTCAGACAAACCAATAGGTGGCAATGCAGAATATTTGTATGCTTATGGTATTTTCCACAGCACAGGAATACTGTCTTATCTGTTCACATGGGTCAAGTGACACATTGTTTAAGAGAATGAAGATTCAATTTAAATCCCATTCATTAAAATCACCTGAAATAAAACACAGTGTGTTAGGTGAAATGGATTGCACAGTATCAACATTGTCAGTAATTTCCATGGTAGTGTTGGCATAGGTTGGAACATACATGAAAGTGACAAACAGCCTATCCAAACTCACATGGCAGGTATTTGAGTTACAGCCACATGGCCAAAGCTTCAACATTGGGTGTACAAATCTGATAACAAATTTGCACCGATTCACCATTTCTCACTAACATACATACATACCCTTCCTCCCTTTCATTTTCCTGTTACACATCTACCCATGCCCACACTCAAAGGCATACCAAACCCCTTTAGAGCCAAAATGTCATGACTTATCTGTTCACTGAACCAGGTCTCTAAGAAACATATTCACTGGGTTACATCTTGGAATCAAGACATCAGCTGGATACAAAACTGTTTAAAAAAAAGTCAGTAAGTTGTTTTAATATCCTCTGACAGACAATAGTCAACGTAACATGCAGAAAGTACGCCTTTAATCTAATCCAGTCAGCATTATCATAATCATATTTAGAATTTTGTCCTTGGTATAATCTTATAATGCCATTCTGTCTTTCATGGTGACAATAAATGCAAAATGATTACTTTCAAAGTCGTCCACTCATTGAAGCAATGGTTGATGATATCAAAGAAAGATCAATTACTGTCACCTTATGTTGTGGTATGGCAGGGATTCTAGTGAAACTTCCATCATTTTACAAATACATTGATGAATCATTTATGTTCTCTACAAAGCATTATGAACAGCCATTTTACTAACTGCCAGTTCACAATCTTTATTCAAGAAAGAATGGGCTCTGAAGTCACCTGCTACAAATCATTTTACATTATCACCATGCAAGATGTCTAACGAGTCCATGTGTGTATATGCGCGTGTGCGTATGTGTATGTGTGAGTGCATGTACGTGCATGCAAGGTGTCATGTGACGTAGCCTCACATGGAAACATATGACATTCCATCACATGCAGACTTGTATGATATGAATCATTTCCACAGGTGATAGAAAAAGGAAAGGGTTTAAAGGAGATAAATTCACGTGGCCTAACCAGTGTGGACGGTGTCCCTAATAGCTGTGAGAATCACTGAGTGAAATGGATGTAAGCTGACCATTGGATGCATCACTCAGTGAGATGGGTGAGACTGACCATCGGGCAAAAGTTAACCAGAGGCTGGTAATGTGTAGCGATCACTGAATATGTACTCAGGAGGAGTGAAGGAAGAAAGAATAAGGTTTAGCCAAGAGATGGCCTGGAGACATCGACCAGACAGGTGGCTTTGAACGGAAGGGCAACGGGCCTGTGACTTGCAATTACCAGGTGAAGTATAGACAGATGGGAGAAAAAGGAAACAAAAGAAACTATAGAAAAGAGAAAAAAAAAAAAAGAATTCATAATTTAAATCCTGAAATAGATTACTTACACGAACTTCATTCGTGTTTCAGCCCCCCAAGTGCTGTGGCAGCACTAAATGTCTCTTATAGTAAAGGAAACCAGAGAGAGTTCCTGGATAGCTGAGGCATGACCCACCTATCTCCAGTGGCTGGAGAATTTAGACGAGAAGTGGGCAGCGACAGCGGCAGTCGTGGAAGACGTTCATGAGTTGAATGAATGTTGTGCTGGTCTATCATGACTACTTATTGTTCCCCTGGGTTGTGTCTTGGACATTTTCTGAATTGTAAGCCATCTCATTGTTGTTGGAAGCTGGTGAATTGTTTCCCCATTGGGAAGGAGACAGTCACTGAAAAGATTTTGCTTATAAATTAACGTTGTATGAATTGTCTCCCCATTGGGAAGGAGAGGATCACCGAAAAAAAAACCTGATTATAACTAAACGATATGTGGAGTATTTGTCCCTCCTCTGGAAGCAGTGACTGAATGAGAAATTGTAAAAAAAAAATACTGTATATTCATCAACCATAATTCTGGATTGTGTTGCTGATCATTGTTCAGTAAATTGTCCCCAAGTAATGAGGGGAGAAGAAAAGGAAAGTGTAGTTGCGCCTCCTGGTTGTCTGGAGTGATTGTGTGTGCGCACGAGGTAAATGCCATCAAGAGGGCTTGCGTGCATTTTGCTAGTGTGACAAAGAGTGCATGCTTGTATGTGTGCATGCATGTGCGCTTGCATTTGTACACATGCGCGCATAGGTGTGTATATGTGTGTGTGTGCATGTGTGTCCTTATGTGTGTGTGTGTGTGTGTGTGTGTGTGTGTGTGTGTGTGTGTGTGTGTGTGTGTGTGTGTGTGTGTGTGTGTCCTTGTGTGTGTGTGTGTGTGTGTGTGTGTGTGTGTGTGTGTGTGTGTGTGTGTGCCATGCACATATCCCTTGCCTACATACATATGAATACAAGATGTGTGTTAGTGTGTGCATTATTGTTACAGCTACTGAATGTTCACATGTAATGTATCTGATCATGGTTGCATGTATTTGTATTGGCGTGTGCCCATAAAAACGTGCACTATAACTGTTCAATTGTGTGTGCACCTGTTGGCATGTAAACAGCACATATACACAAAATCTGAAGACATTCTACACAGCACTGCTCTGTTTCAGTTCATTATTCTAGCCCATTTGACCACACCAGGCCCTTTCAGGCCATCGCTAAGCTGAAAGACAAAAAGTCTCTCCTGTCCACAGAAAAAAAAAAAAAGAAAAAAAAAACAGACATAATACAAGATAGTTCATATTCATAACATGCAAACATTGGAATCTTCAGGCATAAAAGCTAGACTGTGTTGAGTACCTCATCCATTCTTCTTAATTTTTCAGTCAGATGAACACAGACACAGACAAATCATTCATACCTATTTCAATGCAAATAAAAACTATGGATGTTCTAGCAAAAGCCCAAGACATGAGATGGCTTTAATCCTCTTACTTTCGAACAGAGCCTTGAGATTTGGATTTACTGGATTTTTGCTTGACAACCACTCTGCTTGGCTGACAAGGAAACAGACAATGGCCCATCTGGTCTCTGGGGGACTGGAGCTGGCGCTGGCCCTGGTTGTAACAGGCCAAGAACTACAATGAACATATCTTACAAATTTCAGCAAAAAAAATATGAAGATGCCCAACATAAATGATTAACCCACATTTTCACTCATCTTCTGCTGAGGTCAAGTCACACTGTTTACTACCAGTCAACCTTGAAGGCCACATGAAAGCTGCATGCAAGTTCAAGTAAAATAAATGTAAAATTAAGTATCCAAGATTGTCATCCATAGCAAACTCATGCCCTGAAATTAAAAGCTTGATCTAAATCATGGTGATCAACTATGAATTTTTGTCAGATCACATGAAAAGTGCAAATTGCCTTTCAAAAGAAAATCACATCACAGGAAAATCTCTGAATAAATGCTTGTGTTTGCTATGCTATATACCCCAGCATGTATTTAAAAAAAAAAAAGATCAGTGAGTACGTACGCCAGAAATTTTAACAGTTATTGCTATAGTGCTGCTAAAAAAAAAAAGTACACAAACGAATCACAAAACACAATGAGTTTCGACCTTTTGGGTCTTCTTCAGGCCAATACACAACACTCAGGACAATGAAAATGAACAAGCAATCATTTATATTCATTCGTTTCCGTGCAAATTAGGTGTTTCTATCTTGTGCCAAACTGGATGAAGACAAGTGATTGCTTATTCATTTTCATTGTCCTGAGTGTTGCGTATCTGGCCTGAAGAAGACTGAAGAGGTTGAAATTTGTGATGTCTTCTGATTCATTTGTCTACATATTTTTGGCAGTGTTTTATCAATAACTTTTCAAATTTGTTTAGATTTCCGCCTGCAGTCGCCTCACTTTGCAACTAGGGACAAACAAATTACAAGACAAAACATGACATGTTTCGACTGCTTAGGTCTTCTTCAGGCAAGAGTAACAACATTCAGGACAATGTTCTTAATTGTCCTGAATGTTGTTTCTCTTGCCTGAAGAAGACCTAAGCATTTTGTCTTGTAATTTGTTTATTGTCCTGAATGTGTGATATGGATAGTATGACATGGCAAACAGATTGACACATGTATGGCAGTCACCTGTAGTTCCAGTGGCAGACAGCATCTGGATCTATGGTTTCAGTCAGACTCAAAGATTACATCTATGTCATCTAGCAATTGCTAGCAATTCCACATGCAGACTCTGAAACAGCACAGATCACAATCTCATTGAGACTCACCAAGCAAATACATGCTGTCCAAGATGCAGACAACACCTACAGGTCTCTTACTGGCAAACCTAGCAATTACCTGATGCAGCAAAATGTTTTGGAACAACAGGAGTGGGTCTGATCCTGGGAGGTGGGGGTGCTGGACGGGCCGGGGCTGGTCGTAAAGGAGCTTGGCCACGCCCATCTGGAAGCAAAGGGATTAATGGAATTCTGATGCGGGTTTGAATAATAATCCAAATACAGATTGCTTACAACTCAATTCATCCGTTCATATGGGTGCATACATATCTTAAGTAACAAAAACATTTTGACTACATTAGTATGTAAAACTTCTACTAGCTTATCTGTCTCATCTTCTATATGCTCTTACAGTCTTAGTCCCCATGCTACTAATTCCCACCCCTTCACATACACAGCTGCATTCATGAGTGAGTCTTGTTACGTACACAGCAATTCACTGAGAGCCCTGAATCACTTTCAAGCTGTAGCCAGAGGAGACAAAACGCTATTGTTGAGTCAGTTCAGTGGTGTCTAGTGGTGCCTGGTCAGATGCACCATATGCCTGAAACCATGATCTACTAATCCCTCCATTGATGACAGTGATCTTTTACTCATAGAGCCAGCATGAAGTAGCCTCAGTCCATGAGAACCCTCACCATGATGTAATCCAACAACAGTCCTCAAGCAGGATATATCATTACCATAAAATGTTCCCCCACTTTTTCCTGGCCAAAATCTATCTGTGGAGTAACTGAAAATGGTGGAAAAAGCTCAGACAACACCACATCTTCTAGAGAATGTATGTATCCCCTGATCTGCACTGTACACAAAACATGGATGGTATCCTTGATAATGTAGTTAAACTATTACAGTTTCATGCAACTTGCTTTTATTTGTTGTTCTTGTTGTATTATCTCTTAAGTTTTGAAGCAAAAGTAAATGCAGCGTTCTCTTGTCTTATTCCTGACCCTGAAGATTTGTGTGTGCATATGCAGTGTTTTGTTGCTTAGTTCAGCATCAGATTAATGTAAATTTCCTGTCTTTTCCCTGACTCAAGCTGAAATTTGATTTTCCCTGATATGCCAGCGAATGGGAAAAAATTTTCAGGATGTTTGCAATGACTTTTCCAGTTAAGCTACACTGCAGACACTGACCTTGACACCAACTTGACCATGACACGGACATTGAGAGGATTTTGTATTCAATAATTCATGGTGATCGCAAGAGCAAGGTTAAAAGGAAAACAGAATGTTTATGATAACCAGTGAAGATGGAAACAGTCAAGACGAATAATAATAGTCAAGATGAAGCTATGGAGTTAATTTCTGCTATCACACTATATGATATGGCTGTACTGTGTGCTAAGATATTTTCATAATGCATTCCATGACAACCAAACTTGACACAGAAACATGCACTTTGCAGGACAGGAAATTTTAGCAACACTCTTGGAGATGTTTCCTTTGAAGAGGTTGAAATTAAATTCTGTGCAGTTCAAATTCAAGATTTCTGGTTTGAGCCTGTTGTACACTCTGCACTGGGTCAAATTTTAAAGAGCTGAACACCTTGAAAATAAAATGTATGTCCCTAACCGGACACCACCAACTCCACCTTGTAGTCTCTTTAGACCTAGCAGCCAGTCCCGAGTCCAGATAAAGGTGGGAGGGTTGGGCGTGAGGCTAGCAGCCTCACCCTGTAAAACAACTGCCTGCTATAGAAACATCAACAATTGCCAAAGAAACGCCACTCCTGGAAGAAGAAGGGCCTGCATCAGCAGCACTCATGACGCGTTGTGGTGAAAGCCAAAAGGAAGCCTCAGCGCTGACCCGCCTTCTGACGACTAGGAAAACCATCACCATCCATTCGTGGAACATCAGAACTATGTATGAAGCAGGGAAAACTCGACAAGTAGCAGCTGAGATGCACAACTACAACCTAGTATTACTAGGATTTAGTGAGACAAGATGGCTACAATCTGGACAAGTAAGGTTATCTTCCAGAGAGTTAATCCTCTTTTCAGGCCATGAAGAGGAAAACTCTGCGCATACAGAGGGAGTAGCAATCATGCTATCAAAACAAGCACAAAAAGCACTAACTGGATGGGAAGCACATGGCCCAAGGATTGTGACTGCAAGTTTCAGAACAAAAAAGAAAGACATTAGACTAAACATTGTACAGTGCTATGCCCTGACCAACGACCAGGATGAAGCAGGCAAACATAGCTTCTACAACAGACTGCAGACCATACTGAACAAGCTGAAGGAAAAAGACATCACCATTCTCATGGGAGACATGAATGCCAGGTAGAAGATGACAATCAAGGATACAAAGAAGTTATGGGCACCCCACACACCAGGTGACATGAACGGAAACAGCCGACTTGCAGACTTCTGCAGGATGAACAACCTAATCATCGATGGCAGCACATTTCCACACAAAAGGATTAACAAAGCAACATGGGTGCCACCAAATCATGAAATCGAAAATCAAATCGACCACGTCTGCATTACCAGGAAATTCAGACGGTCGCTGCAGGATGTTAGAGCGAGGAGAGGGGCAGTCATAGCATCAGACCATTACCTTCTGACAGCAAAAATAAAGGTAAAGTTGAAAAAGAACCCAGTGAAACCAACAGAAAAAAGATAAAAGTTCAATGTAGGGCTACTAAGAACAACTACACACTGTCCCACTGTCCCTGAAGAATTGATTCCAAACCCTACAAGACCTACACACAGAAGACACAGACAGAGGCACCCATTGGACAGAAACAAAAGAAGCCTTTTATCAACATGCAAAGAGGTTCTTGGATCAAAAAAGAAACATCACAAAGATTGGATCACAGCAGAAACCCTGGAGAAAATCAATGAACAAAAACAAAAGAAAGAACAAGTCAACAAGAGCAGAACAAGAGCAGAGAAAGCAGCAGTAGCCCACACAGGCCACAACGAAGCCCACAAGGAAGTTAGACGGAGTGTGAAAAGAGACAAGAAAATGTATATTGACCAGCTTGCAGAAGAAGCAGAACAGGTTGCCAGCAGCAGAAACATGAAAGCCCTCTACGATACGACCAAGAAACTCGCAGAAAAGTTTTCCAAGCCAGAGAGACCCATTCAAAACAAACAGGGAGAGACTATTACAGACTAAGAAGGATAACTCAACAGATGGGCGAAGCACTTCGAAGAGTTACTGAACAGACCAGCACCACAAGACGCTCCACATATCCCAGCCACAGAAGTTGATCTGCCAATCAATTGTGATCCACCAACCAGGGAAGAAATCGTCAGTACTATCAAGAAAATGAAGAATGGAAAGGCAGCAGGCCCAGACGCAATTCCAGCAGAAGCACTAAAAGCTGACACTGACACTACAGCAGACATTCTTCAACCACTTTTGAGAAGATATGGACATACAAAGAGGACCCTACAGACTGGAAAGATGGACACATCATTAAATTACCAAGAAGGGAGATTTCAGCAACTGCGGAAACTATAGAGGCATCACTCTCCTATCTGTGCCAGGCAAGGTCTTCAACAGGATTCTTTTAGAGAGAATGAAGAATGAAGTAGACAAAACACTTTGGGATCAACAAGCAGGCTTCCGGAAAGATCGCTCCTGCACAGACCAGATTGCCATGCTGAGGATCGTCATGGAACAAACTTTAGAATGGAACACTTCACTCTACATAATTTTGTGGACTTTCAGAAAGCCTTCGGCAGCTTGCACAGAGACAGCTTGTGGCAACTACTACGGCACTATGGAGTACCAGCAAAGATCACCAATTTGATCTGGAAATCCTATGAAGGAATAGTATGCCAGGTGATTCATGCAGGACAGACAACACGTCAATTTGGGATAAAGACCGTAATCTGTCAGGGTTGCCTTCTCTCACCATTCCTGCTCCTTCTGGCCATTGACTGGGTGATGAAGAGGAAGACAGAAGAAAAGAGGAATGGCATACAGTGGACGCTCTGGGCCCAGCTCCATGACCTGGACTTCACTCTCCCATACCAGACGACAGATGCAGGACAAAACATCAGACCTGTCAATCTGTGCAGCAAAGCTTGGCCTTATCATCCACCCGCAGAAAAAACCCAGATACTAAAAATTAATACAGTCAGTCCAGACCCTGTGATGCTAGATGGAGCCCCACTGGAAGAAGTCACAGCTTCACCTATCTGGGCAGTGTAGTCAACCAGCAAGGGGGAAACTGATGCCAATGTGAAAGTTACCAGAACAGGGAAAGCAAGAGCAGGCTTCATCACTTTGAAAAACATCTGGAAATCTCAACTAATCACCACCAGGACGAAAATCCGCCTCTTCAATTCAAACGTCAAATCTGTCCTCTTATATGGATCAGATACCTGGTGAACCACAAAAACCACCATTCAAAGACTGCAGACATTCGTTATCAGCTGCCTGCGAAAGATCCTTCACATCCACTGGACAGAGACAATCAGCAACAAAGAGTTGTGGGAAAGAAGTAACCAAATGCCAGCAGAGCAAGACATCCGCAAAAGAAGATGGCGGTGGATAGGACAAATGCTCCAAAAGCCCCTGTACAACACCACAAAAAAAGCCCTGACCTGGAATCCCCAAGGCAAAAGGAAGCGAGGAAGACCAAGAAACACCTGGAGGCGGGACCTGGAAGCAGACACACCAGGCAGATGGGGCGAATCAGAAGAGATTGCCCAGGACCGTGGCCTTTGACAGGCAGTTGTTGATGGTCTATGCTCTGGCAAGAGCAATGGGCCTATGTAAGTAAGTAATGGACCATCCCTATCCACAGCACTGACTACAGTATCATGGCTGCTGACGTGCTTTGAATTCTAAACTGTTGCCTTACCACTGCTCATGGAAAGCTTCTTGTCCAGCAGCTTACCATTCATTTGATCCAGCAGCATCAATTGATATGAGTATTGTAGCGATGCATGGTTTCTGCCCACATAGGCGAGCTCAGCTGAAGTGCACCTCGCGTGAGAAGTGTTCACTGTAAACATGCACACGAACTCCGGCAGTAAGACGCTAGGCCTTAAAGAGAGCAGACTAGCTAACTTGTAGTTAGCTAAGGAGTTCGACACTCGGGCTTGAAGGGAACGGACTGGCTAGGACTGATTTGTAGTTAGTTAAGGAGTTACATCATGCTACAGTTACACTAGTGACAGACCAGTGCTAGGGCCTCCAGTTAACAGGAGACAGTTTAGCCCTAGCACTACAAAAGTACAGCCGTAGACGGTTACAACGGCTAGGACGGCTTTGACAGTTTCACTGCTGGGGCCGACACTGACAGAAAGACAGTGACTGTGTGACAGACCTTACTTGGTAGTTCATGCCAGTGAAGGGCTTGGAAAGAATCCTGACAAAACCCCCAAGCCAGAGTCTGTACTGACCAGGTAATGTAGAATGCGTGTGTGAGTACAAAACTGCTAGGTATATAAACGAACTTCTCTTGGTGTAGGGAAAACACTTCATTGATGTCAGACGTGGGATATACTTAGCACTTTCAGTTAGTACAACCCTAGCTGTAAGTTGACAACAAACAGAAGTTGTTAATAGCGTTGGGTGTTGGTTGTGTTGTACACAGACCTGGTACTAATTGTACTCCACACTAGCACTTACCAGCTGCTCCATCAATAAGAGTGGTAAAGATTTATTCAGTACACCATAGGGCTGAATGTAACACAGCCTCTGGATTGAGCAGTGCAGCATGTGTGTTCAGGGAAAAGGAAGGGGAAATTAACATTATCCATGATGATGTCCATTCCTTGTGGCAAACCCAGTGATGACCTGCTTGCACTGATTGATTTCGGAACGCAGCAGGGGGCCATGGGAGATTTAATAGAGCCCCAAACTGGTCACTGCATAGTGTAGGGGGGAAGAAAAGAAAGAGTACTCCCTAACCAACATGGGATGAGCAGCACTCCATGGATGATTTTTGGTCCTCTTTCACTCAGGGGCAAGCAAAAGCATAAGCCAAGTTGCTGAACCCAGTGATGCCAGTTCCTTGCTCACCGAGCTGCCACCAGTTCCGACTCATCCACCAAATTTTGTGGACAACCTGGTTGAGTTGGAAGTGGGCTCTCCTGGGTCTGCTGAAAAATTGGAACCCCATCCCTCCAGAATGGTGAGAAAGCAATCACCAGGAAGAAGTGAGTCTTTCAGACTTGATTACTCAGATCGAGGACACGGGCAGTCACGGAGGTCTTCGTCTTCGTCAAGGTCAGCCTCTAGCAGACAGCGATGCCACAGATTTGGGTCAGAGTCTCTGGCGTGGGAACACAAGCAGAGTCTGAAGCAGTCGAATCCTGAAGCAAGGTCACAGGGACAACAGCACAGACACCATGATGGGGACTTTAGACCTAAAGGTTCCAGGCACTTTTACCCATGCTCAAGTAAGTCCAGGTCGCCAGCATCGACTGACCACAGGCGTCGAAATTTTGCTGGAGATCATGACCAAGAGCATAGAGATGGGGAGGGGTGCCTGTATAGTGGCAGGAGGTGTGACGGATGAACACAGGCCCTGTCAAGCTCTCCTCTGCCCTCGAGAGTAACTTGGAGCAGGCACCAAAGGTTTTACACAGCCAGGTTTTACTGCCATGACCACCACGACTGCGCTGAGAGTGAGTCAGAATTGTATTCTGACTCCTCAGACAGCAGCAGGGAAAACCGTTGTGCCAGGCATCCCCATTCTGGACCATGAGGGAGCGCCTGGAAATTGCCCCCAAATCTACAGTATATACGGGAACTCAAACTGGCTGTCATTCAAGTACAGGTTCGACACTATAGAACAGCCCTTAACTGGTCAGAAATGGAGAGTCGGGATTACCTAGGATGGTGTCTGGAAGGGAAAAGCCCTAGACTTCTTCACTATTGCCACCAAAATGGGCAGTCAGTGTTCATATCACCACATGATGAAGAAGTTCGAAGCACGCTTCGGGGCCAGAGAACTGACTGAAACAGCAAAATTAAATTCCAGCAAGCCAGCCAAAACCCAGGGGAGTCCTATGAGGACTGGGCAGACAGGGTCACAGTGCTTGCTGATTCAGCCTTCAGAGACCTGCCAGAAAGATATGTACAGGGCGAGGCGATCAGCAAATTTTGCACTGGCAGTCTGGACAAGGAGGCAGGGAAATATGCCTATCTGGAGAGACCCAGAACCATGGAAGAAGCCGTCCATAAGGTAAAGTGGTACCAGCACGTCTCCCTGGTCATGGATGAGGCACAGAGGAAAGTTCAGAAGGAGCCACAGGTCAATTCTGGTTTTTTCAAGCAGGATCTGGATAGCTTTAAGCAGATCGTGGAAAAGCTGACTGCTCGTCTGCAGCTTATAGCTAAAGAAAGTGATAAGCAAGCTCCTGACAGCCCAGATTCCAACATCAAGTGCTTCTACTGCAAGCAGGTTCGGCACAGGAAAAAAGACTGCAGGCGTTACCAGAAGTGGCTGCAGAACCAGTCTGGCAAAGGAGGTGGAAGGAAGAAAAAGGATCCTCGCTATCCAGTCAAGGCTCCAGTCCTGCATGCTCTGTCAATGCAGTAAGGACCATCTCCCATGGCAGGATTTCCAAGGTGCAACCTTCGCTACAGTCCAAGGCAGTGGGAGCTACTGGCAATACTCCATCCCATGTGCCGAGTGCTTCACCGCTGAAAGGACCCAACCAGCCTTTGGCAGACAGCACTCCCTGTAAGATTTCGAAGGAACCATCTCAAGCAGGGCCTGAGGTTATTCGAATTGCTAGGGTCAGGGCCGGTTCTAAGGTGAAAGTGACCATGAGGGAGAACAGGTCAGGATACCAGAGTCAAGATTCAAGTACATCTGGCAAATCAAGTTGCTCAGGAGGACCACGTGGGAACATGTCAGCCAGGGTTACTCAGGACAGTAGGGGTACTGGGCAGTCTAGCTGGTGTCAGGAGGGTCCCAAGACAGGCCTTACAGGAAGGAACAGGGAATCTTCTGACAAAGGGCCCACAACAGGGAAAAGACGCATGGACTCAAGCCCTACTGCTGAGATCCAGGATGCCAGAACTTCCAAGCACATGTTGGTACATCACCACAGATCCAGGAAGGCAAAGGAGGCCGGTTCCACATGCCAGGAAACCCAAAAGAGGGGCAAGAAGTGTTTGATTCCCTGCTGTGGGGGGGCTAACAATTATCTGAAAGCTCATGCCTTCATTCACCATCTGCCTGGCATATTTGATGAAAGGCTGAATCAAAGGTTGCATGGTCGGACACAGGCACTTAAGACAGGCAATGGCATGGCTATTGGGTCCATGTGGAAACTGGGAAAAGCTGGTAGACTTCATCAGCAGGCAGCAGTGCGCCAGCTTGGGTACTACAGTCTTCACCCACTGCCAGAAGGAGGCCATGAAGGCTTTTATCCAGCATGTGGGAGAGCCAGTTCCAGAAACATTTAATCTGAAGTCTGTGCCGGCTCTCATTCACTGGAAGGCATTATTGGTGTTGATGGCTTGTATGAGCCCAGAGAGGCAGAGATGGTGGTGGAGGAAGTACCCAGCACCAGTGGACATGAATCCCCTGAGCCTTCTGCTTGCTGTCAAGGTGCCTGAGAGAGAGACTGTGATGGTATGCTGAGGGGCGTGCAGAGCATTGTGGCAGGCCATGGATTGGTTTGTCGCATCACTGGATGGCTGGAGGTGATTGGTCCGGTTTCCCTGAATGCAGCGTCTTCTGTCCACCCTGGGTGACGTACGCATCTAGGATGGGCAGAGGGAAGCAATGGCCACTTTTGGCCAGTATATCAGGGGGGCTGGTTCGGGGTAGCTTCCAGATAAGCCCGGATGAGGCGGCA
>JADBJO010017869.1:10000-36569 GCA_016801955.1 Conus betulinus | reverse complement strand
GTCAATTTTATGACTGAAGGCACTTTTAAACCCCCAAATGCTTCAACGAAAACAATTGCATTTTCCAGTGCATGTTCTTCCTGACGTGTCAGGTCAACGTCACTTGGGCTTTATTCTGCAATTTTGCATCAGCCCCCTACTCAAAATGACTCCCAATGCCCCAAGGTTTTTAAAACAAATTTGTGACATTGTCGACTGTTCATGGTAATTCCAGAAAAATCTCGGAAGAGTTGGATATATATCCAAAGATGCCTGAAAAATAACAACCATAGTACAGGGGGTGTTACACAAAAATGATTTTCATTTAAAGAGCCTGAATAACAACACCCAGAAAACAAGTGGTGATATCGTAACAAAACTGATCAACACCTCAGACATACTCATGACACTGTTACGCAAGATGATGATATAGTAAGGGGTGTGAACAAACCCAAACATTGGTTACACAAACTGATGATACCACACTGAGCCTGAATATAAAACCAAATGTACACTGTAAACACAAAATGATAATATCATAAAGATCCTTAAATGCAATACCCAGCACATACTGTTGCACAAATGATTCCATAAGATACATGGAATATACCACAATGCTGTACATATTTTGCTATACGAAAAAAAAAAAAAAAAAAAAAAAACCATGAAACACACTGAACATCCAACACACTACAAAAAAACAAATCACAAGAAGTCTGAATAGCAATTCCCAGCATCCAGTGCTAGAAAAGATGAATTCATGAGAAGCCCTGAATAACAACATGCCTCCAATGCTAGAAAAGGTAATATAAAAAACCCTGAAAAACATGTCTCTCTAATGCTAGAAAGGGTAATTTAAGAAGCCCTGAATAAAAGCCCCTAACGTCCTGTGCTGCAAAAGATGATTCCTAAAGTGCCAATGATACCCAAACATTATGCCATACAAGATAATATCACAAAGAAGCCTGTATCCCCAGTATCCAAAGCCACAAAAAGTCATGAGACGTTCCGTAACTTTCCAACAAACTCCCCATACACTATTCACAAACCAGAAGACATACAAAGCTGAATGAACAATCTCCCCGTACATTTTACAAGGCAAGATACTTACAATACCGGAGTTATAACATTCAAATTCTCCACATCACACACACACACACAAAAAATATACTAACAAAACAGCTTCAATAACAACACTCAATGGTAAGAAAAAATGATGATGTCATAAGAAACCTCTTGAACAACGCCATCTCACTCAGAATGCTGCACAAGATGCTGTCATGAACAGGTATAATATCCCCTAACATTAAGACACAAAACGATGTCACACACAAAAAACCTGAATAACACCACAAACAACACAAATACAACAAAAGAGGACAACCACAAGCCACAGACACTAGCGGCTGACAATGGGGTCGTGTCAGCTGTTTTTCAGGCTTCCAAATACACACTGTAACCCACCTGTTGTCCTCTTTTGATGAGAGGTTCTGCACAGAATAGAGAGCTGATGTCGTCCCCCCCCCCCCCCCCCCCCACCCCGGGAGGTAGGGAGCATTTTCCAGAGTAGCTCTTTTCTTCCAAACTGGAAAAACATACCAGGCTGTAACTATCATCCCATGGCTCTAGTATGAGCTGTTGATGTCATGTGTTAAACATTCAAATACTACTTCCACCACAAAAGGAATATGTGTCAAATGGGCAAGAAAGACAGCAAGAGTGTGTGTGTGTTCGCCACGCCTGTGTGTGTGTGTGTGTGTGTGTGTGTGTGTGTGTGTGTGTGTGTGTGTGTGTGGAGTTGTGTATGAGATGTGTAAGTGTGAGTGTGTGTAGCAACAAAGTGGTGTTGTGTGTGGGGGGTGTGTACGCATTTGCATGTCTGTGTGCGTCTGTGAGCAGATAATTAACTGTGTGTGTGTGTTTATATAATGTGCATATTTGTAGATGTGGATACGTGTAACTGTGTACGTGCATGTGTCTGAGAGCATCTGTGTGATGAGTAACCGAGTATGAGTGTGTGGCATTTTGTGTAAATATACATGAAACAGGAAAAAACACATGCATCAAACCAACACAGATCCAGGAAGCCATGTTGCAGATTACACAGAAAGGTGCCTGATGTAGAATTAACTTCAATGTATTACGTCCTTTGTGTAGACAGTGTTGAAAAAAAACATCACTGAAATCATCAGTGGGAAATGAGTACCCCACCCCCAACCCCTCCACCCCCACCCCGCTCCAATTACAAAAAAAAAAAATGCGACAAAGCAAGATTCTTGGAAGGCTCAAATACAATATGTTTCCAATCTCACAAATTAATAAAACAGTTCAAAAGAACATTGAACAGATGAAAGGAATTTTCCGACTAGAAATAGTTTTCGAATTATTTTACCTCTCTAAACCCGTGCTTTATTCCTAATTGGTATGACATATCGCACTGAATATGCCCTGACGATCAGGATACCCCTTAAAGTTACTGGATAAGATGTGCGCTGGATCCATCCCTCAGTTTTGACTTCAATGATGCTAAACTCCCTGAACAAGCTTCCTTTGACTGACAGGTCATTTACATTCAGTGAACAGTTAAGTTTCCAGATTATCTTCTCCATGTATGTTACCCATAATTACATACCCAAACTGAAGAAACAAGACAGTGATCATGGGCAACCATGCCAGTCATTTCATTTTCTTTTTTTTGTCCGGCACTGAAAAAAAAAATCTGCTGAGCTCATCAGTCCAATATGAGAAAAATACACCAATGAAGTGCCTTTGGGTCTTTTTTGCTTTCTCTTCTTTTGCTTTCTTTCAGGATGAACAGATATGAAATTACTCCAAATGGGGAAAAAAGTTACCTTGCCGTCTTTCCACATGAGATGAGAAAAAAAAGCTAGCGGTGGTCCCTTGCGAAATCAAGACACTGCCCGTCGCCCGGATAAATATCTCAACAATCTTCATGTTGGGCGACATCCACAAACCTGCGACACACGCATGCATCTGAAAATAGCATAAAATTTCAGAAGACTTGTGGGCAAACAACTTGGTCCTGATGCAGATTATAAAATTTCTCACAAATTCTTTCAGTATGGAGAGGGGAAGGGGGGGGGGGGGGTGGGTTGTGGGGGGGGGTGTGTAGTAAGCATGTGTGTGTGTTTAGTGTTTTGGGCATTGGTGCGGGCGAGGGGGGGGTTGTTTTTATGTATTGTTTTTCATTATCACTGTATATAATTGTCTATGTCTTATGGATTTTAATGTTTATTTCATCGTGTGGGTGTGTATGTGTGTGTTCTGTGTGGTCTGTGTGTGTGTGTCAGTGTGTGTATGTGTCGGGTGGTGCGTGTTTGTGGGTGTGGTGGTGCCATGTGGTGGGTTGTGGGCATGTGGGAGGGGGGTGGGGGGGTGTGGGAGGGGTGTGTGTGAGTGTTGATGTACATACAAATATATCTATAATAACACAGGCCTTCATGTGATGATTTATAGATGTCTTTTTGTAATGTCTTACGTACTTGTGAAATGATGTGGAGCCGAAGCAGAAGAAAATTTCCGATGCACAATAAAGTTGACTGAATTAAACTGAGGGAAATAACTGCTTGTGTACTCACGACAGGTATTTTACTATCAACATTCAGACATTTTACATTCATTTCCGCCTTTCGGTTTCATTCAATTCACTTACTTCTGACGCATAAAAAAAAAATAAAAGAGAGAAAATCTCCAAAACAAGAAGCCTATCACACTTGAACAGAATTGTATGAAACATTCTTCAAAGTCCCACAGGTTAATTTTACTTATTATAGGTCATTTTCTTCATGTATACAGGGGTGGGAAGAATAAGGGGAATGGGCAACAAGCAGTTTTAACAAAAACAACATCTTTGTCACAAATAGAAATATTCTGGGTGAAGACATATTACCTACAAAAAAAAACAAAAAAAAAAAATAGGGACTACAAGAATGCCATCATATGTCCAACACACACAGACCTGGACGAGCAAAAAACCCATGTGTTTTGACAGAGACAATCAAATAAACTACTTAAAAGGAAACAAACATTTCATAACAAGTGTGACATCACCACATACACACAATATCTTAGCAATTAGAGTGTACATATAAGACAGAGCAATTTCTGTCTTTGAATTTAAATACAGCTTTTACATTAAGATGCAAACTAGCACTGTGCATTTACATATGAAAGCGCAAGTAAACACAGGTTGCACATATTCATCGAGAAATGATTTCAAACATTCCCTAAATCAAAATGCTAAAGGACATATAAAGGGAAAAATGATTCACATATGTATATACTTCAAATTCTATTGGCAGCACAAAGATACAAAGGGGAGGCACAAACTCTGGACAACACTGTATGAGCATCACACACACACGCAGCATACTGTGTGAGTGCAACAGACAGGGGAAACACCGCCCATCCCCAATCCAGTCTCACCCTGTAAATCACATCCCTCCATCATGAGGACTTTGAGCTGACCCTGCTTGACCTCGCTGACGGACTCTGCCGATGACTCCAAAAAGGAGCTCTCGTCACCGGGGACTCTGCCCACTCGTGGAGGTGCTGGAAGGGGCAGGAGAGGGGGGTCAAAGGGGCACAAAAGCGGGACACCAGCACTGAAGACGCCCACACACTTCCTAGCAATCCGTAATGCCCTTTTCTGCAACCCTTTGGGAGATGTTGGACGACACCGTCAAATTGCACTCCGAAAGCTGTGGAGAGTAGAGGATCAAAACTAAAGTACTAGCTTAAATCATGATCTGAAAGCAGAGGCAGGGGGTAGAGGGCTGGGGAAGGGAGGGGAGGAAACTGTGTGGTAAATTCAAATAGGAAAAAAAAAAAAAAAATGGGGTTCACAAGTGCCCATGATCAGTCTAATTCTTACTCCACTGGGTTGTTTGTTTTTTTTTCCCGGAAAACACATCTATTCTAGATAGGGAAATAAACTGATACATGATAATCAGCAAAAGTGTAAAAACATCAATCACAATTCTAGCAAAATTTACGTTCAACAATTCAAAACAAAAAAAGCATAGAATATGAAACAAAAGAGACAAGACAGACAGACAGACAGACAAAGACACCAGAGAGTGAGGCGGAATAGAGATCAAGGCACAAAAATACACGTGAGGGCAAGCAGCATGGTTTTTTTTTTTCTAGTACTTGTAGACTGTGGTTGATTCACAAATACACCTGTCAGGTTATAATGAACACTAGGTGCTAATTCGTAATCCAACTAATAGGGTACTATTTCATGTACTGTTGACCCTGTAAAGGATATATTACATCATATACCAGCAGTGTGTAGTGTAATATGAAAAAACAGCATACAACTCACCAATTTATCCCCGTGTGTCTGGCAAAGCAGCGCCTTGTAAGGAAAGCCGTTTTGGAAGCAAAATCTTCATACCACAAAATTTTTGCAAGCGCTATGTATTCTTTTCAATTCTCTGTTATTGATCCCCTTATTGCAACCTTAATTATAAATACTTGCACTGAAGGAACGTTTTTTCTCTAAACCTACTTCTATATGTTTTGCTTGGCATCATGATTCACAGCCGACCTTTAGTTCTGCCACTCAAATGTAATGTAATGTAAGAAGCCCGATCATTTATCCAGGCGCTTTTCTCCTCGACGCAAAGAGCCCAAAAACGCATATTACAGTAAAAACATGCTAAAATTACTAATTCATAATGCAACGGCACAGAAAATCACACACACACACACACACACACACACACACACAGCCAGCACACATCACACACCACCTGACGCGTCCAGCGTCACACACCATACACACACACACACACACACACACGAACACATACACACACACACGCACTGATGAGATGAAAAAGCAAAACATTCTGGTAGCACTGAGGCGCTACCGGCCTGCAATGAATGTTCTGGCGAATGCACATTACCAGAAACACTGGTAGCTGGCGTCTCTCTCAAAAGATTCCTAAGAGCTGGTCTTGACCCAGGATAGAATCTGTGAGAGTCCGTACTGTACTTGCAGCAGCAGTGCTCAGTTGGGACTGCTCTCACAGGCCGAGGGCCCGGGCAGCTGTTGCCAGTGTAAATTGTCTTGCAGTCACCCCAGCTTAGATAGGCTGACAGACAATGCTGGAGCCACACTCCTCTCTGTAAGCCCACCTCTCGGCTTCCACTACATCATGTACTATCCTGGTTTCTTCACAACTGTCCGGAGTGTGCTTTGTCTTGACAGAGACTGCTTCGGTCTATTCCCCACCTGACCTAGGGCGCAACACTGTGAAGCTGTGGTTGGCGTGGCAGGGAAAGCTTTGCATTCTTGCGAGCACCAACCCCTTGTTCCAGAGCTGGCATCTTTGAATAGACTGCAGCTGCTGGTCCTGCTTTCTCAGCACCAAACTCCTTGGTGTATTGTTGCAGGAATCATGCCTCTGTCTTCCGGCTGTTCAGACTTTGAATGGTTAGCGCTGTAACGGTTCTTCATCTCGGACAGTTGGCTCAACTCGTCAAGACCTGTTGACTGGCGCGTGGTGTTCATAAGGATTTGGATTTTTGAGCCGCTGCCCACCTCTGTTCTTTTCATGCCTGTGGTACTCGTTCCAACCGACGTCAGTGCAGGTGCCTGCCCTGGTCAGTACACGTGGACAATTGTTCACTCTGATTGAGAGGAGAGGCTGTGCAAGATGTCTGTGGACGAATGGTGGAGGGTTCACCCTGGTCTCCTCAGCTGAGAGTGTCATCGCAATCCACCATACCACGGAGTCCATCTGGCGTGGACACCGGCGACTGATGCTGGAAATGTCATGCTGACTGAAAAGGCCGAAGACTGCAGGTCTCCTTGCTGCCCGCTGTCCTTCCTGGTGTTTGACACAGTCCCATCTGACAGGATCAGGGCCTGATGCATTCGCTGTGATTTCTCCAGACACAGCGATCTCATTCACAGGGGTAGGACTGTGTTGTTGCAGTTTTCTGTTCAGATAACTGCCTCATTGCTATGCCGCCAGTCAGAATTTGACACAGCCTCATCACTCACTTTGCGACACATCATGACATGTTACAGGCTCTGAGTCCACTGTTTCTGATCTTCCATCTTTTCTCCATGGTTTTCAGACATCCGTGGTGAATATCACTAGGTATGGAACTATCTGCGTAAAGCTGACTCCATGCTCCTGTGGTGAAGAGTGCTGTGACTGATGTGCCAATTCCACTGCCGACCGTGTACGTCTGTTACTGATGCGAGAAAGATAGCAGACAGTGAAAGTCCTGCCCATGAGGGGACAGGACCAAGCTGGCATACTCGTCAAGGGACACAGCGCGGCGACTCCCATCTTCAAACACTTCAATGTGAGACTCCTCTGCCGACCTGCCCCAAGCAACCTGATCTATCTTGGCGTACAGAGACTGTTTGAAAAGAAAAACAACACACACACACTACTGTCAACAATGAACAGTACATAGCAAGTTAACATACACAGTTTTACCCTTTTTTGCACTCCCATTTCTTATAGAACAGGGAGTACCTTAAAATGGGAACAAAGAAATGCTGTCTGTGTGTGTGGTTGTGTGTGTGTTGTGTGTGTGTGTGTGTGTGTGTCCATCCATCTGTCTGTCTGTCTGTGACGTCCATCGTCAAAACGTGTTCTACTCGCTCCAGACAAAACTTCTGGTCCGATCTTTTCTGAAACTTTGTAGGTATGTTAAATATGGGGTCACGGATGATGCCCAGTGTTTTATTTCACCAGAATAGCCGTTACCAATGGCTATAAATGATTTTTTTTTAAATCAAGTCGATAAGGAAAATAACCACCGCACTATTTTTTTTTTCTTCCACTAACTGGAAGTTGTGTCCCCCTGTCTGTCACCGTGCTGGGAGTACGTTTATATGCTCTGCATCTTGTTTTTTCTTTTGCGCTCCCATCTTCTGTGCCACTCCACTGGCATCACTCCCACGCTGTTCATTCCGCGGCTCCCTCCACAGCCACATCTCCACTTGTACCGCCATATCTCAGGCCCTGGTAATCCACAGTGACAGTCAATGTCGTCAAGAACCAACCCACCAGAGGAGACACTGCACTGCAGCAGAGTCACTTCGGTGATGTTCTCTGTGCTGCCTGTTCTGATCCAACATACACAGGACACCACCAACTAAGCTTCATCTGATGATGTCAGCTGCCTAGTAATTGAGCCAGCATGTGTTAAATACCCTTCAAGAAGGCGCCATTATGGCCATCCAAAGACAGTTCCCATGAACTCACTAATACCTGGCAATTTTTACTCGAACTCACAAAGACATATACACAGAGAGAAAATCAAAAAGAAGATCATCATGAGAGAAGGGGTATGAAGGGCCCTTTTTTTATGCTGATCGATGAGGATTAAGGGATGAAGCTGATGCTATGGAGTTCCATTTTGGTCTGAATCTGCATGACAGGGCTGTACTCTATGTTTCTTTTCACAATATATCTGACATATCAACAACCAGGCCCAAAAGATGCAGACCCCTGCAGTGTTGGTCGAGAAATCTGAGCAACACTCGCGAGATGCATCCGTTAATCAGGTGAAACCCTACGATGACTTCCAGCTGGAGCCCTTAGCAAGCTTGACTCTGAGTAGGAGCCGGTCATGGACAGAAAAATCGCCACAAACACACCTGGTTCTGTAGGGAATCAAACCCACAACCTCCTGGCTAGGAATCTGCAGCACTAAGCTCGATGCCATAGTGGCTGTTCACAGGCAGAATTGTTTATTTTTTTTCACATTCAGCAAATCCCACGACGAGTATTTTCATTCATGCTCTCTGTAAGCCACTGAATTTTTTTCCTCCCAAACCTGGGGATGTATCTATATATACACACAAGCATGCCACACACATACCTAGATGGCTTCATTTCTTACTTGACTTGGAAGTGTGTGTGTGTGAGTGTGTGTGGTGTGTGTGTGTGTGTGTGTGTGTGTGTGTGTGTATGTGTGTGTGTGTGCTGGTGTGTGTGTGTGTGTGTGTGAGTCTGTGTGTGTAAGTGTGTGTGTGTGTGTAAGTGTGTGGTGCATGTTGTCTGGTCTGTGTGTGTCTGTGTGTCTGTGTGCATGCATGAGTGTGTGTTTGTGTGTGGGTGTACGTGTGTGTGAGTGTGTGTGTGGCGTGTGAGTGTGCGTGCTTGTGTGCATGTCTGTGTATATGCATTGCCAAAAAGAACTTGTTGACATTCCTTTCTTCAACATAATCTATATATAATATATATGATATGACATGAGATCAACTGTATTCACAACATCACAGCCTCACACTCAAAAGGATGAAGTGCTTTCTTTTCGATTCCTTTGTGGGTATACCATAAAGCACAAAAAGCGCTAGTTCACTGACCACAATTGTCTTCTGCTGGCATCAGGGCGGGGCACAAAAAAACGGTCTGCAGGCAAAGCGTTTCCCGGAAGGTCCAACCGCCTCTGCAGCACCTTGCTCTTTGTGAGCACTGGTCACGAACTGCCGTCCACTTCTGCACATCCTCAACGCCTGTGGGCAGTTCAGGGGTGAATGTGTCACTGGGAGTTGTCCCAGGACTAAGAGATTGGACAGGCTGTATCTTCCACTCACAATGCCCCGAATTTTGCTTGGTGATCTCCAGAGCGTCATCACCCCATCAGCGTTAGAATTTCCACAAAACATTCCACCCCACCACTGCTTAGGGAATCACACAGTATGTGAGCATGCATGTTTCTATGCATGTGCAAATGCACAAAGCAAGCAAGTCAACGAGTTGTACGCATGTGTGCCAAGTGTGTGATCCGTGGTTTGTTGCAATGAGGAGGCTGGGTGTGAGTAGGCGGGGGGGATGGGGATAAAGGTATAAAATTAAAGAGGGGTGCCCGGGGGCTGGTGGGGGGTGGGAAAGAGTCGACAACCTCTTACACAGTAAAAAATGTAACTGCTGTGCACACATCAGTACATGCGAAACCACTCAAATGCCAGCTATGAAGTGCAACCCTTTGCAACATCACATCTTCAAACAGGCCTCTAAGGGATAGAGAATCAGGTTGTTCCAGAGGGATATGACAGGTAGATTTAAAAGTAAAATAAATCTTCATGCTAATGTCTTAAATGATTAAATCATAGGACACTTCAACCAGACCTCACACGGAAAAAAAGAGTTATTCAGAAAAACGGAAAAAAAGAAGAAAGGAAAAAGCACCCTTCTCTCGTCAGTTTGCTTTAGCATTTTTGTTTTCCTTTTTGGATATGGAACATACAGCCGGCTGATGAAATGCAAAGGATTGTTGTTATGAATGTTTCCATATGAAAACTGTTTTTTTAAATTTAAACTGTACTAAATATATCATCCTGATGGCTTAATTTCTCACTTGGCCTACAGGATTGCAAAACTGCAACACACACACACACACAACACACACACACATACACACACACACACACATACACATACTTACACACACACATAATACACACACACACACACACACACACACACACACATACCACACACACATAAAACCACCCACACACACACACACAATATATGTGCACGTATGCAAACACACGCACACATACACAGCCATAAACATGAACAAATACAACTACACTCACACCCATTGTACATGTTTTACCATGATTCACAGACTCTCTCTCTCTCTCTTCTACTCTCTCCTCTCCATGTCTCTCTCTATCTCTCTCCGCCTGACACTGTTCACCTGCCAAAGGATGTTTTGGGCCAGGGCAGCGTTGAGGGAGGGGCCATGATGGAAAATGGAAGCATGGAAGGCGACCCCAGCAAGACACACACAGACAGACCACGCAGCCAGAGCCACACGTACAGACGTAGGTCCTCGTAGGAACGTACATCCACAGCATCATTTAATGTACAGAACCATCTCATTGTGGGTACCACGGCCATCCCTCTCTCTGATTTAATCACTCATATTTGGATGGTGTAAGTTACACTGCTCTTACTTCTGTAAAACAAGTATTATCAAGATCTCTACAACTTCAATACACGTTTACATATTTTGAGTGTAAAAGGAAAAGTAACAGCTTTGTTTTTACACTACAAGGAATCACAGTAATGAATGTGCAACTGAAAATAGCATCTATAGTTTCTAACATGGCGCCAGCATGCACATTTGACAGAGCCAAGACATTTAAGAGTTTGACAGATAACTAACCTCTAGTATTAGTTAAATTGTAAACGAGGTAGGTTCCGTGTGGAATGCACGCAGCATCTTGCACACACGTAAAATCCATCACCAACTTCGGAAGAGTAGCCAGTTTGGTGTGTTGGTGTGGATGACATGTTACACATGACATGCACCCTGCGTGAGAAATGGAAAGAATGGGGAAGTGAGCGGGTCCCGCCCTCTCTGATGACTTCTGTAAAAGTATGAAAACGAGTTTTGATATATTGACAACGATACTGACTGGATGACATGGGAAACGACTGAATGAAGCGCCAGCTGGCAGCTATTCAGTCGGCACTACCCAGGTAGGCAGCCTGTTGTGTAAACAAGTGTTGATTGTAAAGCGCGTTAGAGCTTGTCTCTAACCGAAGAGCAGGCGCTATATAAGTATTCATTATTATTATTATTATTAAACACTTCCAGTGCATGTATGTTAGTCAATAATAAACAAAAACTACACTGGCCCCAACCTTCAATCTTACATTAAAAAAAAAAAAAAAATACAGTCTGGAGTAAATATACAAGGGTTGAAGGTTTGGGGTAGTTTTTAGTTTTGACTGGCACAACTGGGCATAATGGACTGCAATTGAAATTTTCCTTCACTGCAAATTTTAATCTGTCACTTGTCCAAAGCGTTTTTGTAGTTGTGTGGTGCAGGAGTACCAGTCTCTCAGCAAGTGACTAGATTAACAACATGAACACAGCCTAACCTCGTAAATCTACTTTGATTTTAGTGACAGCTATTTAATTACGGGCTGTAACTCTTTACAACTGGTGCACAGTGGAACCCACACCAGCTGTTGGAATACAATAAATCACATCATCATCATCATCATGGACCTGAGTGAGGCTGGCAGATCCCAGATGATTGAAACTCATTAAGATTCAGATAAGTCAAATGAATTCAGTCAAATTAGTCAGATTGTGGATTTCCCTCTACTATCTACACCTTCCCCAAACCCTCCCCTCCCGCTTGTACCATCACCACTTTACTTACAGTTCTAATCAGTCTAGACAGCTGCACTGCTTAGTCCAAGTTTGTGACATTATGTATAGTAGACATGAAGATGGTAGTGAACATCAAATATGAGCAATTTTTTGATGTCAGGAATCAGAAAAATAGCATCTAATTACTTTCAGCTATAAGATTTTTTAAACATTCCATCTTAGTTCATGACTGATTGCAATATGATAGGGTAAGTAGTGAATAATCCCAGGGTTTTGTGACCACTTAATTGTCATAATCATACCTTATGGCTTTTAAAATACTTTCATTTGTTTACAAGATCTGAGAGCGTTGTTAATATTTTGTGCTCGTTTTGGGTGTTAATGAGTACTGCATTCCCTAAAGATGTAATTCTGTTGGTAGTAAGTAAATCAAATTTTCTTTCTTGTTGATAGGGCTATATTCAATTTAACAAAAAACAAAACTTTGTCTGCACTGCTTCTTGTTATGGGTCACAATTTTGGATATTATGAGGAACTAGATATATATATATATGCATATATATATATATATATGCATATATATATATATATATATATATATGGGAAGATAGGTTGCCTTAACTTCTTCGTTCGTACTCTGTCCTAATATGTTATTGTTTTTGCCTTGAAAGAAGACCCAAGAGGTCAAAATGCATTGTGTCTTTGTCCTGTGCTTTGTTTTGTCTATGTCCTTGGCGGTAACTAACCTACCTCTCTATCTAAATTTCAAATGTACATATAATTATATATATATATCTCTTTATATATATATTTGAAATTTTAGATGGAGAGGTTCATACCTGCGATCTGGATTAAGATCACCTCTGATTCTTCTTGCCTTTTAAATTGGGTAAGTTGTAGGAGGTTTCAGCCTTTTCTTTATCAGAACAAATTTTTTCATCCTCCATACAAATTGTATCCTTCTTTACACCCTCTAAATGAACAGCTTGTCTTTTCAAATAAGGGATACCAAATGATATTACAATACTCAAAAATGTGATCTCACCAGTCTTTTGTAAAAAAATTCAGAAAAGTCTATGCCTATGAATGACAAGGTTCTTCTTACAGTAATTATAATACCCATGCCATATTATATGATTTGTTTGTGATCTGCATTGTAAATATGATGATCAAACGTCAAAAAACTTTATCAAAAATAATACGATTCTAATTTCTTCAATGTTATGATTACAAGATCTCTAAAGTATTCTAGTAACTCTGCAGACAGTTTACATGTAAATGATGTATTACACTGTTTATCATTTGCGACATATTTAAAAAGAAATTGGTCAAGTATTCTCACCTGTGGTATTCCACCAAATGAAATCAGCACTCTCAGTGTATGCTTGTCCGACTCTGACTGGACCAGCTTTATGTTTTCAAAAAATCTCTAATCTAACCTAATAGTTATCCTCTTTGTCTTACTTCATGGCTGATACTACTGTAGCGAAAGTTTCGTTGTAAATACTTTCTCATCATACTGATGAAGGAAACTTAATTAAAAATATCACCGTTTGGATGTCAAGCGCCAGGCGACCATGATTCGAATTTGCAACATTGCAAACTCATGGTCTCGTTCTTCACGTCAAACCTGACGCCAAAAAAGAATGCAAGCATCGTTGCCGAAGCAGTTCTTTCTCTTGTGTAGATCAAGTCAACTTTCACATCATGGCCCTCCGCCATGTTTTCCAAGGTAGCTACAAGTGCGGGCAAGTTTCGGCCAATCGCAATCTTCGCGCAAGACAGAAAAAGGCTTCGGTGTGTGCAAATTCAAAATACACCTGGTCGAATGCAAGACCCTAGACAATTCTAATATATAAACATTTATGACATAAAGTGAACATTGCAGGTGATCTAGAGAAGGGATCCTTCTTCTTCTTCTTCTTTATGTTATGTGGCCACAATAACCACTCTGATTATTTTGGCCACAGAATAGAAGGGTTTCCATGAACAGGCTGCCCCCCAACTTTTAAAAAAAAATCCTTTTCTTTTATTTTTCCTGAGTAGGCTTGAAATAGCTCTTCAAGTTGCATAAGTAGATGAGTACAACATTTACTCCAGATCTCATTTAAAGACTCCCTGTCCACTAAGTCGTGGATTAGGAGGGGGACGAGAAAAGTGAAAGGCAGGTCTTCCACAGGATGCCACTAGGTAGACACGAACATAACTCCCGGACATAGTGACGGGCCCGCTATAGTGACGCCCCCCCCCCCCCCCCACCCCCACCCCAACCCCCCAACCCCCACCCACCCCCACGCAGCAGGCCCTCCAAAGGACAGTTTGTGTTGCGTTTGCGTGGTCAATCTTACTCCTGAAGTTTCGCAGCAGCTGAGACTGTCAAGAGTTTGTCAGCACTGAGGTGGGAGGGGTGACACTATTTTTAATTCTAGTCCGCATGTGTTGAACGGAAAAGATGAAATAAAAATGGATCATTTACAAAAGACAAGATATAGAAAACATATATAAGACCAAAAAAAAAAAAAGGCATAAAAGGAGTCGATAAAAACCGATGCTCAAAAGAATAATAAGTTTCAAAACTAAAATGATAATAATGATCATATTCTAGTATCATTATGTTCATATTCTCATCATTTTCACTTTCGGGTGCACACCTAAAGAGTCTCCACAGCTGCAAAGATCTACACATTGGTAGCCTTCAGTCGTTTCAGCGCCTGATTGGATGCCTGCAAACCACTTACGCACACATACGCGCGCGCGCGTGCGCGCGCTTATACAAAGAGAGAAAGAAAGACAGAGAGGCAGAGAGACAGAGACAGAGACAGAGACGAGAGATTATAAGATACAATTTTCTTCCGATTTGTTAAAAACCCCATTAGACTATACTTCTATGGTGATGGGGAATCTTTATGAAGCGGTTGAGTTCTAGATTAGTGCATTTACTCCCATGTGTGACAAATAATTATATTTCGGTAAAAAAAATAAATAAATAAATAAATAAATAAGGGGTCAGACGAGAAACAACACCACGTGTGTAACAGAAGAAATTAATATCTAATTCGATTTTGATGATGATGATGATGATGATGATGATGATGATGATGACGATGATAATATTAAGAAGAAGAAGAAGAAGAAAAAACAAGAAAGAAGAAGAACAAGAAGAAGGATCGTAAAGCGCTGAGAGAATGGTCTTTAACTGTGGATTGGCGCTCTTTAAGTACTCTTACAACAACAACAACAACAACCACAACGAAACTAATAATAACAACAATAAAAGTTATAATCATGATGATAATCTTGTTGTTGCAATAATGGTGAATTGTTGCTTTTTTTTATTTGTTTTACAACCAGTGACTGCTTTGTTCATGAGTAAATCTTTCTCACTTTTAAAACAATAGGTACACATCATTTGCATGGATTAGATGCCAGGATGTGAAAAGATTCGTGCTTAATAATCATCAATGCATCAACATAATTTTGCATAATTTTGTATGTTGTTTGTTTGTTTGCTCATTATTGTCGCTGCTGTTGTTTTTGATTGTCAAGAAACGAAATGTAATCAGTACCTATGGTGACGGAAGGAAGCACAGAATACTCTGGAACAGCAGATCCAGATAACAGGAGTGCTTCAATATTGCCAACACTTTCTTTCTTTCTTTCGTTCTTTCTGAGCACGCAGGCTGAGACTCCTGCGGACACTGCCTGTATAGACAAGAGTGGAGAGTTTTGTGTATATGACCGTTTTTCATCCCGCCATTAAGGCAGCCATACTCCATCTTCTGGGAAGGTGCATGCTATGTGTAACGTGTCATTCATACCAACGACCAAAACTGACCTTCTCTTCCGAAAGTTGGTGGTGGGATTTTACGTGTGTGGAAGATGTTGTGCGTTGTTCACACACGGAACCTCGGTTTTATAGTCTCATTTGAAGGGTTGTATGGGGAATGGAGTCAGAACCAATGTTAACTCCGAGGGAAAAATCCCCCTGTACCGAAATTCGAACCCGCAACCCCAGGATCATAAGTCCGGAGCTCTACCAACTGAGCTATTCCGCCCCCACTGAATGTCAGCATTTTGTTTGAAATTCATGGCTTTACATCAAACGCATAGTTTTTTTCTTTTTTGCCGACTAGGAGAATATGCTGGCGAGTAAATTGGTGGTGACCATCTGTCCGCAGTTTAATGACAGATGAGAATGGTGAAGTATACATCACAAATGAATCTGGCTGAAAATTGAACCTTGCAGAACATCAAAAGAGAAGATGTTGAAGAAGATGAGAAGAAGATGTCGAAAGATGTTAAACAGAAACAGATATATACAAGTTACCATCATGAGTGGAACTAGTGAAGAGATACAGAACGAACACCAGATATAGTTTCTTTTGACTAGAAAGGAAAATGATACGATTGATATTGTCAAATGCTGCTTAGTTGTAAAATAAAAAGAAGAAAAGCTAAATTTATCTAAATCCGTGGCTGGAAAAAAAAACGTCATGAATTGCACAAATGTTTGTGCTTTATTCAGTTTTGTATGCAGACTGAGGTGGATTACAAAGGCTGTTTGTTATTGAATGTTACAGAAGTTGTTAAGTACCACTTTTTCAGTTTCTTATAAATGGCACACAAGAAACAGGATTGAAATATACGGCGCGATTACCAGCCAACAATTGAATGCGAACTGGGTCCTGTTCACTAGATTTTGGGACAACATTTTCAAACCGTCAGAAACAGATGTGAAAGCATTGCCGAAAGGTAACAGAGTTCTGGAACTGAGTGGCGGAATGGGCAATTGCTTGGGAAAGTCTGAATCTTTTCAGACAACACAGTGATCATTAATATTATTGGAAGGCTGTCAAAGGTCCCTGGTGATTCGAGAGTCCTGTTTTTGAAATCAGAGTGATCTCAGGCCAGACTAACGTCTTGTCAGATCACTACTCCATATCTTAAGCTGGTGACTTTATAGACCCAGTGTGTCATGCTTTAAAATGTCATCTCATGATTTTAAGAAACTGTCTCTCAAAACGACCAGATTGTTCAATTCTGTCCAGAAAAGAAATAAAAGTAGTAAATAAAAGAAAAAAAGAAAGAAAGAAAAAGAAAAAGAAGAAAAAAAAGAGATTAGTGGGATTAACCGCTAATATTGTGAATGTGATCGTATTATAAATTTCACTTTGATATGTTCGGTCAATATCTGCTTGATTAGAAATTCGTGCACTTTTGTCTCATGATAAAATAACATAGAATGGTTCTTTTTGTTTATGTTTTCCCGTTTAATGTTAGCATGATGTTAGTATATAATTATACAGGGCTGGATCACAGAGTTTTTAAGGTGGGGTGCTGGTAAATGTTTTAGGCCGGGTCCTTGGGCCACCTAGGCCCCGGTGGGGTCTAGGGGCAAAACCCCCGGTGGGAGGGGGGGGGGGGGACCAGGGTGGCAAAGCCACTCGGCCAAAAATTGGGTTTTGACATTTTAAAAGCTGTTTCGTGGCATCTCCTGTGAGCTGAGGAGATATTATCAATAGCGTTTTATCAGTTTTCAACTGTGTTTAATATATAGTCAAAATACACAAAAGACATAAAACATTTGTTAGGCCTACCTTATTGCAAGAGCATTTTTTTTCTTTTTGAGGCGAGGGTTTTTTTGTAGTACCAAAGCGCCCCCTCCCCCTTTACCCCCCCCCCCCCACCCCCCCCCCCCACCTGGATCCGCAATATAACTTTCCATGGTCCGTGTTGGGCGTTACGGGACACGATTGCTGCGGCACTACCTAGGTTCTGGTACTATCTGAGCAGGCAGAAATCAAAATAATAGCTACTCCCTGACAGCCCTGACCAAACAGCTCACGTGATTTCGGTCCTTTGCCCCATACAAAGCTGAAAATGCTCAGAAATACGACCTAAGTTGATACCTCGCCATGATTTCAGCGCTCAGCAGACGAAAACTGATCACCTGGAATAGGTATCTGTCAGTGTTTGAGGGTGTGGACGTGCGCTTGACTGATATTATAAATGTAAAAATAAAACGGCTCATTTTCTTTATGACATACAAACAAAATTGCATATCATAGACATATAATGAGGTGCTGATAAAGTTTCAAAATCTTTTCAAACCAATTCAACATCGATTCAGTCACGAACTCCAGTTTAATGGCGGGGTCAGAGTCATAACCGCCGACTGATGAATGTTAGAATTATATTCAGTTTCTGTCATAAACTGACCTGTGAAATAGTAATCAGATGATTGATTGACTATGGTGACCGACATTATTGAATATAGGCCTACCACTTGATCAAGTGATTGATGATGTCTTTTTGGAAAATGGGAGTGAAGTTGTGTAAATCTGTTATGGATTTCGCGCATCGAATGAGGTTACGTTCTACTCAGTATTCTCCAGATTATTTTCTTTAGGTTAGCTGCAGCCTTTTAAAACAAACAAACCTTGTGTGTGTGTGTGTGTGTGTGAGAGAGAGAGAGAGAGAGAGAGAGAGAGAGAGAGAGAGCAAGTTTTATTTTTTGGAGAATGTAGAACCTTTCCGGGTGTCGCATTTCTTTTTATATCACATACTTTTGACAGAAGTGACGGATCATAGCTGGTTATGGTCTGCAATGAAAGTCGTCCATTGGAGGTCAGTTCGAGGTGAGACGGGTGCTGATTACACAGTAACCTAATTTTGACGGGGCGTATTGGTTAAATTGAAACTCGTCTCTACCAAGGCAGAATGTTGATCATGTTAGCCTTCCGCTCTGATAGAGATTTCAAGATGCCGGGAATACCACGAAGATGCCCATCTATGTAAATCATAATGTGAAAGGCTATGCAATTGCCTGTGCTAGACTAGGAGTGTACAGTTTGAGAGAGAAATGTCATGCTTGAGGCCGGAAAAGCCGAAGAGGGCGAGAAAATAATCAGCAAATAGTTCGGCTTTTCTTTTCCTTTTTTTTTTTTTTTTTTAAACTTTTGTTAAAAAAAAAAAAAAGTGGGCAGAATGTGTAGATTTCAACATTTCTCTCCTTTTCGCATTCCATCACCCCAGAGAACTGACGTGCGAACTGAATGTCAAATTGTGGAGCTGAGATTTATAGGAGAATAAGATTATTAAAAGAGAAGTGAGCAGGCTTGACATAAAATGTGTGCGTGCGTGCGTGCGTGCGTGCGTGCGTGCGTGCGTGTGTGTGTGTGTGTGTGTGTGTGTGTGTGTGTGTGTGTGTGATGAAATTTGATTTATTTTACATTTAATATATTTTTCATATGCGTAAGGTGATTTTGACATTAATCTGAGTAACTTTTGAATCATAACATGGACAAAAAAGAGAGAATGCGATGAAGGATTCATTCTTGCTGGCTGTATTTTCAGAAAAGTGTCAGTTTTCATAAGATTTGAAAGTAATGCTGATATTCTTTATTGACAATATTTGACTTTTAGAATTCAATGATAACTTTGTGCGGAGAATGGTTGGAAAGTTCGTATTAATATTTATCAAAATTCAGATGTGCTGGCGTTTGCCAAGAAGGTGTTAAGCACACACACACACACACACACACACACACACACACACACACACACACACACTCGCGCGTGTGCGTGCGTGCGCGCATGCACACACACACACACACACACACACACACACACACACACACACACACACACACATACACACAATGTTACGCGCACGTTAAACACACACACATACATACACACACACGCACGCACGCACGCACGCACGCACGCACGCACGCACACACACACACACACACACACACACACACACACACACACACACAGAGGAATTCTGAACGAAGTGTTGTTTATTCAAACGTTGGTTCTTCTTCTCTGTTCTTTGTGCCATTGAAGTGGCCAGTCATAAAAGAAGAAAAAAGACATTATAAAAAACAAATCTCCGGCGTCTTTTCCTTTTATGCCGTCTGTCGAATTTCAAAGTTTACCCTTTCCAATGAACATTAGCTTAACATTTTCAACTGGTTATGCCTCCACAGACGTTTTCCCCCCCCCACATCTTTTGATGAGTATCTGTAATTCGTGCCCATCTTTTTAGTGCTTGTAAATCTAATAAGAAAATGATACGCGGAGAAAATGTCAATAAACAGAAAACGGTGAATCTGAAATGAAATTTCAGATCACACAGCCTACTTGCTGATGTATGCGTGCGCCTCAGAACTGAATTAAAACAAGCGCATAATTCATGTGTTTTTTTCATATTCATAAGAGTATGGTCGTCCAAGGATAAAAAAACATAAGTACTGCTGTGAAAATGACAACAACAACAACAACAACAACAACGACGACGACATACAGCATCTTTTATCACAAAATATTTTCATTTTTTATCGTCGAAAAGAAAGAAAGAAAGAAAGCTGGGATATGCATGTTTGAACGTAGCGCATGTCCCAAGTATTACCAACATCTTGGCTGCTGTTGATGACTCCCGAATTTCACAGCCAACAAACACACGTTCGAGTACATTTTTCTTAATATACTGCAGTTCCAACGATGCGAAATATTGAGAAGAATCAAAATGATGTCTTTATTCCGTTCTTTAGTGTCATATGTGTCTTTCATGAAACAATATAAATGATTTTTTTTTAAAAAATCTTTAAAACTGCACTTTCACACAAAACGAACAAAAAAAAAATGAACTCACAAACAACAACAAAAATTCTGAAGGTGACAATCCTTTCGAAGATTTTGGCCTGACCTAATTTCTCGCTGGATTCCATTCACTGTGAAAAGGAAGTGTTAGATGATCATTTGACTCTCTGTTACAAACATGGGGCAGTACTGACTGGGGAAGGGGGAAGGGTGGAAGGAAGAGTGGGAAGGACGGGGGGGGGGGGGGGGGGGAGGGAGCGGGGGCGATGAGGAGTGGAGGAAGGGTTGTAAGACTGCGGGGGAGGGGAGGGCAGCCAAGTGGTTGCTGAAATGCAATCGTACAGCAATAGACAGTTCTCTTCTAGTTGTTTATTAGTTGCAAAGTAGGCGACTGCGGGCGGATATCTAAACAAATTTTAAAAATCCGTAGGTACTACATTCGCTAAACACGAACAAACGAATCACAAGACAAAACACGACGCGTTTCGATCTTTTAGCTCTTCATCAAGCAAGATCAACAACACTCCGGACAACGAAAAGGGAGAACGAGCGATCCCTTATGATACAACGCCCATCTTGCGTCGACTTTGACGAAAGAAAGTGATTGCTCGTTCTTCATTTTCGCTTGTCCTGAGTGTTGTTTATCTAGCCTGAAGAAGACCTAAGAGGTCGAAACGCGTCGTGTTTTGTCTTTGTGATTTCGTTTGTTCTTGTTTGGCGGATGTAGTTCGTAAAACTTCTTAAGATTAGTGGTTTATCGTTTCCCTTTCAATCTGTCACCATCATGCCTATAGCGTTCTCTCTCTTCGTGTTATGTTCTTTTCATTTTTTTCCTTTTTTTTTTTTTTTTTAGACTGGGGGAGTGCCGTGCTGACGGTTCTGTTCTAGAATGTCGACGAGGACAACCTTGACTTCTGCTTTCTTCTTCTGCAGCTGTGCCGTACTGCTGGTGGTCCTGGCAGCGTCCGGACGCAGGCAGATAATGCAAGACACCAGGGTCACCAACATGATGAGACCTGCACACACGCACACGCACACACGCACACACACACACACACACACGCACGCACGCACGCGCACGCACGCACGCACGCACGCACACACACACACACACACACACACACACACACACACACACACACACTAAGAAAGAAAGAAAGAAAAAAAAAAAAAAAAAAAAACGATCGGACCGATCGAGTGATTTGATCAGTGGACTGAACGGCCAGGTGAGTAGTCTTGGATAGATAGATATAGGCCCAAACAACAGAAAAATACATTGATAGATACGTAAGTACATACATGCATTGGCACGTGCATGTATAATATGCACGTACGCGTGTATGTACTTATTTGACTGCCAGAGTGTCTAAGATGTCTGTATGTCCAAGCTATCCTATCCATCCGTCCATCCATCAATCCTCTTATGGGTGCACGCACACAGAAGCAAAGGGATTAAAAAAAAAAAAAAAAGGAAGAAAAAAATGAATGGAAGGAGGGAGGGAATTTGGGGAGGGGGGGGGCGGGGGGGGGGGGGGGGAGAGAGAGAGAGAAAAACGAAACAAGAAAGAATCAACGAAGAGAAAAAGAGCACACACACGTGCGCGAGCGCTCGCTCCTACACACACATACGCGCGCACCCATCCACCCACTCAAATGCACACACCCGCACAGAGAGAGAGAGAGAGAGAGAGAGAGAGAGAGTACAAAAGAGACATTTGTTACACACAGATTGTTAACCCACCCACACACACGCACACAACGCACGCTGATGCACAAATAAACACACATACACTCTCACGAACACTCACTCACACACATTAAATAAAAATGCGAATGCACACACACACACACACACACGCATGCACGCACGCACGCACGCACGCGCGCACACACACAGACACACACACACACACACACACACACACACACACACACACACACACACACACACCATTCACAACAGAAGAAACACAATACGTACTTGCAGGGACGAGGACGAAGACGATCAAGAAGAACTTCGTTCTAATCCCACATTCAGCAGTGAACGAGTTCTCAGGATCCTCCGGGGAGAACTCTTGGAAGGGGAACTCCAAAATGATGTCATCGTCCGAGTTGTAGGTCAGATTGAACTTGCAGCTGATGTCGTGCAAGCATTTTTGCTTGATGCGGCTGACGTCATATATTGTCTTGGTTATCTGCCAACGATCAAGAGAGTAGATCAATGTCAGAAAAAGGGACTTTTGGAAGAGAATGTCCTCGACTACTACTACTACTACTACTACTACTACTACTACTACTACTACTAATACTACACTATTATTATCATCATATTATTATCTTTGTTATTACTATTATTATTATGATTTTATTATTATTATTGATTGTTATTGTTATTGTTATTAATGTTTTTATTATTGTCATCATCATCATTATCATTATCATCATCATCATCATCATCAACATCATCATTTTTATCATTATTATTGCAAGCTGTACAAGCTCCCCTTCAACCTCAGATCCATTCCGTAATTTTAGTCATAATTATTATTATTATTATCATTATTATTGAGAGACGAAGAATTTTTTGTAACACGACAAAAGAAAAAGCATACTTGCTGCAAAACGATTAAAGATAAACACAGCAAGATATCACAATAAAATCAGTGCCAAGCCCATTAAGTTGCATTGACCGAGGAGACAATAATGTTCTGCATTCCAATGGGACTTTATCACTCGAGAAATGAGAGAGAGAGAGAGAGAGAGAGAGAGAGAGAGAGAGAGAGAGAGAGAGAGTTCCACAGGGTGAGGAAAGTCATCTCCACCAAGTCATGTTCTCACACATCCCACAGCCGTTATTAGCCCTCAATAGAAAAGAAGTAGATTTTATTCAAAGCAAGCACACGAGAGAGAGAGAGAGAGAGAGACAGGCAGACAGACAGGCAGACAGACAAACAGACAGACAGAAACAAAGACAGAGAGAGGTGAATTGCACATGACCTTCAACGGATGATTCAAAGGTACTGCCAGAAGCAGACTAAAAGAGTCTCAAGAAGGAAAAGAAGGTAAACTAAAGCTGCTTGAACTTATCTGAGATGTTTGTGTGGGACACGAAAAGCTGGGCGTTGAATGTCCTGAGCGTTGTTTGTCTTGCCTGAAGAAGACCTAACAGGTCGAAACATCATCATGTTTTGGCTTGTGATTCATTTGTCCACGTTGTTCGTTCGGTGGAGTCATTATAATCACTTTTTCAAATTTGTTCAGATCTCCACTTCACTTTGCAACTAACTGTCGTAGATGTTAGGCTATGTTGACCTGCCGACCACATCAATTTGACTTCTGACCTCTGTGTATGTCGCAATGAGTCCATAGATGTGCGAAGTCTTCAAGGGAGGTAATTTGTGTTAGAGCTCGCGTTCAGCGAGAGTGACCCTTTCGTTTTTCATGGGACGATGCCTTTGGCGGGCACGCTCAAAGCGCGAAGTTTGCCCAATGGTTCAGAGTAAAAGGTTCAGTAAGAGAAAGAACATGGGACGATGCCTTTGGCGGGCACGCTCAAAGCGCGAAGTTTGCCCAATGGTTCAGAGTAAAAAGGTTCAGTAAGAGAAAGAACATGCCCCCCTCCCCCCCCCCCACCCCCCCACCCCCCCCCCCCCCACCCCCCAAAATGGGTGTGAAATGGTATACCTATCATGCATATCCCGATTTTATGTTTATAGATGTGCGCTTCCAATCAAATGTTCGACTATCTAAATCTATTTGCTTGAACCATGAAATGAGAAAAGGTAACTCTTTTTTGTAAGTGCAAGACGGATGTGTTCCCACGCCCCCACGACCTCCTCCCTTTCCCCCCCCCCCCCCCCCCCCCCCCCCCCCCCCCCTTTTTTTTTTTTTGTTGTGTTGTTGTTGTTGTTGTGTTGTTGCCAGTTTTCAAAAACAGGCAATCATGCTGTCCATTTTTTTTTCTTTTTTTTCTTTTTCTTTTTCTTTTTTTTTGACCCATGTCGTCTCAACCTCTCGAGAGCCCGTGAACCACTCGCGCTCACCTCTATGGTGACATCCGCTCTGACCGCTACGTCATCCTCGGACCGATGCTGACGCGTGATGACGACATAATACGTGTCAGCGTCGTCGACGACGTAACTGGTGAGAACGTCATCCGCAGCTTCACAGAGCAGGTCAGGGGCGACAGTGATACGCTTGGTCACGCAATCGGCGCAGTGGGCATCTTGTTTCCACTGGGCGAAGCGATCAGAGCCCCGGATGAAGAGGACCTCGGCTAGAACGTTCGGGAACTGGTTGAAGATGCTCATGCACGCGCTTGCTTCGATTGTGGACCCTGAAGTGGTACGGAGAGAGAGAGAGAGAGAGAGAGAGAGAGAGAGAGAGAGAGAGAGAGAGAGAGAGAGAGAATGGATGAATGAATGTTTATTCACATAAGCTGGGAATGAAAGAGTGGATGAGTGAATAAAAGATTGTTTATTCACACAGGCCTCAGTCCTTCATGAATGTGTAAATGTACGAACTATAACGCTGCATTCAAAACAAGTACTAGAACAACAAGTACGGAAATCAAATCATGCAACACTATAAAGTAGCTATTTCTCTATACTTTGCCTTATACAAAAACACAACGATAAAGTGTGTATGACATCAGAGAGAGAGAGAGAGAGAGAGAGAGAGAGAGAGAGAGAGAGAGAGAGAGAAACTCAAACTCAAATAAAATTGGAAATGAAATGAGGCAGGGAACAGTAAACAATAAACAGTAAACAAGTGGGTAGTCCTTACTCCCATAAGGAACCTAACACAGAGTAACTTTTATTCAAGACTGGCACAGCCTTTAAACTTGAATAAAGTCAGACAAATACAAAGACGAACAATCTAATAGTGGGGGGAAAACAAGCGCAGGCCACAACTAAATTGTCTTCATAGTAATGACTTGGCAAAACTTTGAATTTAGGAGGGGGGGGGAGGGGGGGGGGGGGGGGGGGGGGGGGGGGGGGGGGGGTGCAGGAGGTTGAAGATGTAGAAACTGGGAACATGAAATTAATAAAAACTCTTCACTGGCCGCATAAGGGAACCATCACAATCCTTTTAAAGGTAGATATATTTGTATTGCCTGCTCCGAGGCCTTTCGTCCGCTGCTGGGTCGGAAACTCATCAGGGAGACACGGCTGGCTGTATCTACCCTCCTGGCGTCAAATAGAGACACACACCACAGTGGATCCTCAAGCGTAGGCTCAAAGATTGCCCCCACCAAGGGTATTTGCATAATATCTGTAGTTTTTCAGCAACTTTTTTCCTCCCCACACTTCCGTTTGGTTTCTTTTTACTACTCTTCGCTGGCTGCTTTGGGGGTGCTATTGGATTCTTTTTTGCACCCTTGGTGGTGAGAACACCACGGTATTATGGACTGTGGTGTGTCTCTATTTGACGCCAGGAGGGTAGATACAGCCCAGCCGTGTCTCCCTGATGAGTTTTCCCGACCCAGCGGACGAAAGGCCTCGGAGCAGGCAATACAAATATATCTACCTTTAAAAGAGATTGTGATGGTTCCCTTATGCGGCCAGTGAAGAGTTTTCATATTTTATTAATTTCATGTTCCCAGTTTCTACATCTTCAACCTCCTGCCCCCCCCCCCCCCCCCCCCCCCCTCCCCCCTCCTTAAATTCAAGTTTTGCCAAGTCATTACTATGAAGACAATTTAGTTGTTGGCCTGCGCTTGTTTTCCCCCACTATTAGATTGTTCGTCTTTGTATTTGTCTGACTTTTATTCAAGTTTAAAGGCTGTGCCAGTCTTGAATAAAAGTTACTCTGTGTTAGGTTTCCTTATGGGAGTAAGGAC